>CAXKVY010010746.1:0-17500 GCA_964058915.1 Tetropium fuscum
AAACTTTGATTTTGTCCGGCTAATTGATAATAATTTTTAGCATACCCCGTCTATCTGATTTCTCTGCAACTCAACAATTCTTTTAATCCTCTTCTTCCCTTATTTCTATCTGCAATCTGCTGCTAAATTTCTATCTGAAATCTCCTTTTCTTATTTTCTCTGACATCCGATTTCTTTCTGAATTATTATTTTCTTGCTTGGTTTGCACCCTTTTTGTTTTCCTGATCTCTTGATTTCTTTTTATAATAAAGTCTATGCCATATACCATTATCTATACTATATGTCTATGCCATGCCCTTTGCCCCTTTAGTTATCGAGTTTATTTATGCTTAGTATCTTTGCACATTCACTATGTCTACTATACCTACATTTTACATTCCTAATTCTTATTTAATATATACTATAATTTTCATTTCTATATAATAATATGATATCTTTTGATATATATATATATATATATATATATATATATATATATATATATATATATATATATATATATATATATATATATATATATATATATAATTTTGTATTCGTAATCATTTCCGTTAATATATTATTTGATACCTACTAAATTGTGTTGCACAATACTTTAAACGAGAAATCTCTCAGCTAAGTGATTTCTAACATCATTATAACTAAATTATAGTTCATCTATTATACAATATGATTATTTATAGATATACTTAGTTATAATAGCAATAATTCACACTTTTCTACATATGATACGTAAGAAATTTTGTATTCAATTACGTGTATTTGTCCTAGCCTAAGATTTAAGATGATATATTAGCTTTGCTTTGCTTTGTTATTCATATTTGTTTTGTGAAAATAAATCTTGGGTTTGTAACAATCCATTACATAGAAATAAGGAAATAGATGAATAATAAGGAAAAAAACAAATCGTACATCACTCTGAAGATCCTCAATGAAAGTGAAATACTTGTACATCTTACCTATACCTATACCTATATATGTCCAGATATACAACTGGTAAGTGTATCTTCCTTATTATTCATCTAGTTGCTTATTTATCTATGTAATGGATTGCTACAAACCCAAGATTTCTTTTCACAAATATATATATATATATATATATATATATATATATATATATATATATATATATATATATATATATATATATATATATATATATATATATATATATATATATATATATATTGTTCTATTTTCATATTTTTATATCGCTCGAAAATTTGTAAAAAGTAAAAATTTCATGAGTATATTAATTTGAGAAAAGAACTGGCAGTAACATTATAGTAATTGTTGCGTTTCAGTTTAAGCAATTCCTTAATTTGAAATTACGTAAACCCAATGATCGTAAGTCATAACATATTATTATAATTTTTCCCACGCGCATTAGACAAACCTACAATTATAGCCAATATTACGTAAAAACTGTTATTTTCAACATGGTAATCGATTAATGAATCAATGAATCACTACCAAATTTGTTTTACTATTTTCTAAATCTCTTTACTGGCGTAACATAATAAATTTCCTAAAAATTATCTGTGGCAGTACTTTTTGAGTCATGATTTACATATGATGAGAAAATATTCAGTCAGCCGATAAGAAAGGAAGTTATCCCTACTATTAACGTACTAACATCTAAATACAATGACCTGATTAATTTTTGGGAGTGGTGCTATTTTTGTTTATAGGAATCGCGCCCTAGTGCTTGCGTGACTGACCACTGTAGATTAAAATTTTGTCGATTGTAAAAATGTTTTAAAAAAATTGAAAGCCATAGGAAATGCAATAGAATGCTACATAATGCTACTCAATCTTACCGTACCCGCAGTTGATTACTGTTAAAAATCTTGTTCGCATAGGTCCATCACCAATATTGATTTCAGTTTTGTTCGATATTCCACAGATCATTTTAGGAATTCTCTTAAAATTAGCGATGTGAATGTATTATAGTTACGTTGGTGAATAACAACACTACATATTCTGTTTTACGACCTCTTGTTTTCAATATTTGCAGCAGTTTTTAGAAGAGATAACGAGCCGTAAAGTTACATATTTATGTTAATGACACTCATTTAACAAAGTAAGTGTAATAAAATCCGTTTATGCAGCACATAGTTTATGTCTTAACAAAATAAACTTTGGCCTATCCCTATCGTTAACTGCTGTGAATCTCTGTAAATATAAATAAGCATAATAGGAGTATTACGGCGTATTTAACTGCCGGTGATCCGAGTACGATTAGGTATCTCTTTGTTGGATAATTTAATGCCTCTTAAATACGTTAAAGATTAGTTGCTACTTCTGTGTATAATGATTGGGTTTTATAGTTGAATACTATGCCACTTTAGTTATAATCAGAATAAATAACTGCAAAAATTCTAAAGAAGTTACCGCATAAAACTATTGCTCTCCTCATCACCATTTATAATCGAATGCTTCACAAAACTGGCAAACCCCCCAGCACAAGAAGCATACCTTACAGACCTATCAGTTTACTATCCATCACAAGCAAACTTTTTTGAACGACTATTTATGCTACCAGAAGACCACGAACTGACCAACATGCTAACTATCTATCCGTTTTGCTTCCGAGTACACCACAATATTGAAAACACCAAGCATAGAGTTATGAATGAAATCGCAAAGAGCCTTGAACAAAAGAAATACTGCTGTGGAGTATTTCTCGACATTCCATAAGCGTTCGACAACGCATGCATACAAGCCTTCTCCTTAAACTGAAGAATAGACTAAACAGTAATTATTATCTTCTATATCATCCTATAACCGACAGAAATTTCCCGGTGAATGAATTGTGACAATGACGCACTGTCATGTTGCCACTACATCAAATCAGGTATTCCACAAGGCTGGCTCCTAGGACCCCTCCTATTTCTCATTTACACAGATCTGTCAGCAGACAATACAATTAATGCATTTGCCGATGATGTTGCCATTCAACACAGGACGATCCCGTCGTATCATTAGCCAATATACAGAACCACCTAAATATTCTAAACACATTATGAGCCTAGGGATAAAGAGCGAGATGTTGACCTAGTCATACGTGACGTGACATACTCACATCTAAGCAAAATGAACATAGATGGACCTCAAACTCAGGCAAATGTAGTGCCTCATGGGGAGAAAATCCTTTATATTTTATAAACCGATAATTAAGTGAGTTTTGTCGATTCCTCATTTTAATTTAATTGTTGGGGCGCCTGTAGTTTAAAGTCGAGCGGGATATACCGGATGGGCTTGCTTTATTGACAATCTTTCCCGTAGCCAACTTGAGGAGGAATTTGCCAAAGGAAATGGTCTGCGCTTCTTAATACTTCCACCAACACGCTGTGCATCTTTGGATGCCCTCAACTGGGTTGAAAACTGTTGCCCAAATAAAAAATCATCAAATGTGTTTATCGTCTAATACTGGTTTAAGAATGGAGTCCAAGAAAGGAGTCACCAAATAGCTTCGGTGTAGTGAAAGGACGTGAAATGAGTCAGTCAACAGTCGGACCGGATGACCCAACTGTTCCAATTGTAATTTGTTATTCTCGGTGGGTTCGGCCGATGTAGCAACAAACTGTGTATCTAGTGGAAGAGCCAATGTGCTAATCACAGCTGCTAGTTGACGTTGGATCATCGAAAAAAAATTATCATATTTAAGAGCAACTGTATCCAGGCAAGATTTGATCCCGGATCAACTCGGGTTGTTGTAAAGCTTTGCAATTCTTTATATTTGGGCAATCACCCATTGTAGCCTTGCGAAGATCTCGGTCCAATCCATGATGTGCGAGGGCAGATAGGACAGAAGAAATACCATTCGAAATTTCTGGTCCTACTATCATCGGAGTAGATTTATTGGCATTGAGCGAAAGAAGACTCTGATGTTCTATATGGTTGCTGTCAGCAGGGTCCACCATACTCGCGACTATTTATTTCGGAATTGTGGGATTTTTCGGTCTTCGTTTCTTGGACCTCAAATTTTAAACCGGCCATGTGCTTCTGGTGAGGGAACCACATAAAATAAATTACATTCAGAATATTTTTTTTATAAAGCATTTATAGATATTTACAATATCCTTCACACTATATTATTTACACATTACACATTATATTAAGGAAATTTGCTGATAGTTTTTGACTTCAAACCGTCCACTGACGTTTCTCCTTAGCTGCCATTAGTTTAGTATTCCTGTTTCAAATCAGTGTGGTATGACTGCGTTGAAACTCCGGGTGCCTACGCATGTTTTATAAAAATGGACAGCAAGCGTCAATTAGGTTTCACGGTGATTTAGATTCGTCGGATATTTGTGTCTATCGTTAATATTCAAATTAATAAGAGCTCGGGTAATTGTTTTCTAATATATCATGGGACGGATTTGCATATATTTCGTTAGGCAAAACGTTTGTGAATATTAATTTGTGTTAGTGACAGCATACTTTGAATATATTGATGCTTTAAATAAATACGAATACATGCAACAGATCGAAATTCCTCTATCCTCATGCGCAAAGGCGAGGCAAACCTCGATTTGCACAAACCGCAGGTCGGCATATTTTTGCATTGTAGATAATTTCTGGCTCTTTTCCCACGTATCTTCTATTATTGAAGCACGTAACGACTTTTCGGAAGAGAAAAACTACCATCTTTAGGTTCTTCTCCATAACTACTTGTTGTTCTGGTTACTCGAACTGAACGGCGCGGCGCCCAAGGGAAGTCCCCCATACAAAGAAGTGAAAGCCCTAAAGGAGTTGAGACTCATGGATGAAAACATAATATTACTAGCTGCAAGGGAAGTGTTACAGTTGTAATTAATAGTAACGAATAACGTAGAAAAATATAAACACTACTATATGACCCAATATACCTACGTATTATCACAACAGATCCAACAACATACCCTGATAAGACTACCAATACCAAGATCAAGAGCAGCCCAATAGATAAATATATACAAAGTCAGCTGATTCCTACTGAAAAATCATCACGATATCCCAAATTATATGGACTTCCAAAAATACACAAAGAATGAGCACCCCGAAGACCAATTGTCACCTCTTTTGGATTTCTGTTTCAAGATTTAGCCAGATACTAAGCACGGAAACTTCTGCCATACACCGAGAAGATGAAGTCATACACGTAAAGACGATCTCAGATTTAATAAAGACTGAAACCGTAGAACCCAAGCACCTTCTAGTAAGTTTTAACACCAAAGTTTTGGTTGAGGTTGATCTGGAAATACGGAACAAATAGTGTAGATGAGCCACCGAAGAACCAAAAGGAAAGCTTACCTACCGTAATGTAAAAGGAACCACATACAAGATAAGCAACATTATACGAAAGCACAACATAGATGCACACAATAAGATAAAAGACAAAAATAAGCTCAAGAAGTGTATGAGATACCGTTGCTTGACTGCAATAAGTCGTACGTAGGACAAACCAATAGATGGGTTATCATAAGGAAGGAAGAACATGTGCATTCGGTAAGAACTCATCAAACTACTTCATTCTTTTTCCAACACGTGAAAACAACAATGGCATTCCATAGGTTTCGACAACACAAAGATACTGGAGAAGACCTGAAAATTAGCTACTTCATTATACCCCCGTGAGGATCTGAGATGGTGACAAAGCGAAAAGTATAGTTTTCTTAAAAACTGTGAAACTGCATTTATACTATTGTTGCAGCTGTCATTAGCGTTACCAAAAAAACTATAAGGCTATAGATTATACAGATCGACACACGAGGGCAAATTAGATATGAACGAGCCTTAATTTTTTTACTTTATTTTACAACAGACATCTACTCGTACATTGTTACAAATTATTTTTCCACATTTGCACACTTTCCCCCAACGCAACGCTTGGCCAGTTTCAAAATTCTTCCAAAAAAATGTCAGCCTGACATATGACGTTGTTAAATATATTATACACCTATTACAAATATTCCATTATGTGTGCTTACATAAGTGTCACGTTTAGGCGTAAAAAGTCGATCTCGGATATTACGAGTATTACATCGAATTAGGCATTGTGTTGTTAGCGCCGAAGATGATTGGTGTCTTCGTAGTTGTCCTAGTGTTACGTTAAGCGAGAAATAAAATGTTTTTATGCAGAAGTGGGATATACTCGGTGCCTTATTAGTGGACTGTTTTAATTGTGTAAATTATTTTGTGAGCAAATAGTGATGTGATACTTGATATGAGGAAGGATAAAAATAAATCTAAGGCCCAAGACTGGCTGAGTGGCTTTTGTCGTTTGCCTCTTCCATCGCCTATAAGTTGTATGCTGTGAGAACTAATATGTGCGAAACCGGTCTATGCTTGGTTAGGAATTGACAAACGATTTTTGCTACTAATCTGTGATTTGTGGATGTAATTGGTCGCAGGTGGGGGTATTTGCTCTCTGACTAGATGTTTTCTGCAAACAAAACAGGCTTTTGACAAAGTAAAAGGCGTTCCAAGTCGTCGTCGCCGAGTTCGTCTTCGATTTCAAGGGAAACGAGAGCAGAGCAAAGCATAATCATTCCACGTCTGGAGATAGATAAGAGTTAATGTACCAACCAGGGAACGACCGCTACCGATATCAAAGCTAGAACTTCCAACTTTAAATTTAACCGCGAATTAAATGATTACTGCTTTAAGTTGATTAGCGCTTTACCGATTACAATAAACGTATAATTAAATGTAAACTGTGCAACATGTTAGGTCACACTCAACAATAATGCTTTAGTGTGTTGATAATAGTAGTGTATCCATTCAGGACGAGCGACCGCTAGTAAGTTCGAAGTTTCGGAAAATTTTTCCGAGAAATATATTCAGAGAATTATTATTAATTGTATTGTAAGCAATACAATTGCTAAACTACTCAAATTTAATATTAGTTGATCTATTAGTTTTCTACCCCTATTATTTTTGTAAGAAAAGGAAAGAAAGATAGTTCTGACCTTGACCTGTGTGTGGATTATCTCGAGTTTATTTAATGCTAATCCCTGTTAAGTATCCTTTGTCACTTGTCGGTGACCAAATTATTCGACTAGGTAATGCATTTTCGTACCTTAATGAGGTGCTTTCGTCAAATACAGTATTTTTGTTCCAATTTTCAATTAGGATATATACTTT
The DNA here is from genome assembly GCA_964058915.1 of Tetropium fuscum. Classification (NCBI taxonomy): domain Eukaryota; kingdom Metazoa; phylum Arthropoda; class Insecta; order Coleoptera; family Cerambycidae; genus Tetropium; species Tetropium fuscum. The sequence goes on from CAXKVY010010746.1 coordinate 7,132, forward strand.
ACTGCGAGGGTAGACAAGTTAGCAGATATATTTTATGCAACCCGACTTTGTCAACACATGACAATATAAGTTTCCGGTAGATAATCATATCGCAGGAAGCCCTAGCTTTCAAATGAGCCCAAAAAATTGAAAATATATGAAAAAATAAGGATAAAATTTTATAGGAAAAGTTATGATAAAAATTCCGTTTTTTTGGATCACCCGATATAAGCTAAAAGTAGCGATAAGGTAAATTTTGGTATATATATATTTTAAAATCACTATCACATGGGTGCGTGTGCGTGGCCTGATATGTGTAGTCACTCTCGCACCAAGCTCTGTACATGGTATGCGAGGGATGTTCTATACGTATGTTCAATATCGATGTTGAATACTACGTGTTTTCTGACGCAGTACGCCACTGTATCCATACAGATCGAATCAAAAATGACTGTGAGCTTGAGGCTGACAGGCGCCAACCTCACATATGGCCGCTGGCTCGCTACCTCGCCGCCTTGGACTAATTCCCCCAAATTTGGTACTATTTCGCACAATAATGTAAACCATTACCTCATCAATTCCATCTAATCGCTACGATAATTATTTATTTTGTTACAATGTAATGTACCTTTATTTTCGCGCGACGTAACCGAGCGCCGACCTACAGACACATTTTTCTCGCAGGTGGCCTTGGCTTCGTGATTAATTAATTTTTAGACGGGTATCGGGTATCAGTCGGAAGTGGACCTACATAGGCTGCGTTTCACACTTTTTTTTAATTGGGGGCTCCTCTCAGTCGTCGACCACCTAGAAGTAGCTAATATCAATTAAATTGGGACCATAAATACGAATTTTTCAAGCCGCTAAATTAGCATAATAAGTAATTACGTCTGTAATTTTCTGTGACAAAGTTAATTAATTAAACTAACGAGTTAGATATGGAGCGATTATCAATATGCAAAGACGAGATTTACAGTTATTATAGAACAAGATTAAGATAAGAATCATTTGCAAACAGCACAAGTCGAAAAAGATTATAGGTACGGTAATAAATGCCATTGTCCTTTAATAAAAAACAAAAGTTTGCTTTGTGTTTGCATAATTAGACGCGGGATTGCTATGTGCTATCATCAGAAATTGAAAATGTATATAAATTGCGCATCATTTACATCGGCATCACAGCTAAATACATGTTTTTAGATATTTCGACGCGGATTTCGCCTTCAAAGTTACATTTACAACGAAATCATAGCTGGGGGGAAAACAGGGATTTGTTTACTGTGCCAACTTTTGCTGTTGCTCCAATTTTACGCAAATGAGGTCAAAAATTAAAGGTCGCTTTCTTATATATTTTTTCGTGGAAAAGTAAAAAAAAATGCGAGAGGGGGCAAGGAAAATGTCTGCAAATATGTCATCACCAGGACACTAAAAATGCGTACATATAAGTATTTAGCATGTATATCAAATAACAGGACAAGATACCAATTTATTGTAAACATATTTCTACGCGGGTCTCACCTCCAAAGTTGCCATCACCAGGATATCAAAAACCCAAGAATAGACAAGTTGTTACGTATTTGGACGTTTCACACCCAAAGTTGCCATCAACGAAACTGACCATGTCCAAATTATGTGTTTACATACAACATAAGGAGAGGCTCGTTCTACACAATTCGACGTAGATTTCGCATTGAAAATAGTCATAACCAAGATATTGGAAACGCCTAAATTTAGCATTTACATACAGGACAAGATCAAATTTACCAGATAAGATATCATATACAGTATAAGATATAACTTTTGAAAACATATTTCTACGCGGGTCACCTCCAAAGTTTCCATCACCATGATACTAAAAAACCCAAGAATAGACAAGTTTTTACGTATTTCGATGTTACATAGACCCGACGCTGGTTCCACATAGAAACTAGTCACAACCAGGACAAGATCAATTTTATAATTTTTTAAAAATATATTTCAACGCGCGTCTTGTCTTCGAAGTTGCCATCACCAAGTTATTTTTCAAAAACCCATGAATGAATTAATTACGTATTTAGACGTGGATTTCGCCTCTAAAGTTGCCATCACCACGAAAATGAACATGCCTAAATTATGCGTTTACATCTAAAATACAGTGAATAACAAGTTTTGCACAATTCGGCGTGGGTTTCGACTTGAAAGTTGTCATAACCAGACCACTAAAATTGCCTAAATTTGGCATCTACATATCAGACAAGTAAAATATACAGGACAAGGTACTATTTCTTAAAATATAATTATATTCGGGTCTTGCCTTCAAATTTGCTATCCCCAGGATTCTAAAAAGCCGAGATTTTACATATTAAGACGTGGATTTTGCCTCCAAAGTTGCTAACACCAATGCTACATGGAAAAGTAGAAACATATGTTTACATACAGAAAACACAGGGTGACGTTTACGCCACGAGCGGAAGGCAGGGGCGCAACTTTTGCCCCAGTTAATAATGGGCATTACTTGCAAGTTGAATACTATAATTTGTCCACGACCATTGTACGTTTTTTTATCTTATCGAGTTGTTTTTGTGTTCTTAATGCGTTTTGGGATAATTGTCACAAAAAATAATTTCTTAAAAACGTTTATTTCATCAGTTGTCACTATTCGGCGTCATATTATCTTGCGTTATAAGTTCAAATATTCGGGATATTGTGTGGACGTTGTCATGGCAACGTATGTAAATCAAATGTAAAGTGTATAATAATTATCAGCCGTTATTATTCAATACTATTATATAATGGCTCAATTATACAACAATTTTCAAATATATTATTATTATCAAATGGCCGTGGACAAATTAATACGTAGTTCCTTAAGTCACAAAACCACTAACTCTTGAGATTGATTACTACGGAAAATTAAAAAAAAATCTTATTACCAAATTTAAGAAAAAATAATTTGGTCTAAAATCTTAAAATATAATGATAATATTGGAACGTCAACATAAAGTGAATATTTTAAATTTTTATAAGCAAAAAGAAATCTAACGGACATTTGTAGAGGCACATTATTTAGCACTAATATCATAAATAAAGTCCCTTATAAGGAATAAATTATACATACACATAATAATATAATCATGCAATATAATACATGAACAGATGGAATGAGATTGCGTTGTTCTTCCTTATTAGTGCGATTGTGCGTAGCGTTTTTGTCCGCCGAGATCACAGATCATGGATTAAATTATTATTATTATGGCGTGATAGCATTGTGTGGACAATAATTAGCTGAAAGTAATGGGGTTTGTTTGTAAATATACATTATTGTTTTGATTCATTGGCGTGACGGATTCATCTTACAATAATTTAAGTATAGGAAGCTTAGTTTCTGACCTACACCGCAGAAGGATGTCATTTTGAGACTTGAGATCTCCTAGTTCGGGATTTACTGAATATTAATTTCCAAAATCACTACACACGAGTTTCTCGCATTTTATTAAAGTTTATTGTATATTAAATATACAGTAAAACCTTTATTAACGGTCACTTTTTCCTACTTCCTAGAACGGCCACCTTAATGAACGACCACTTTTTATTTTCCCGGAACTCATCAAATGGAGTTCCTTGTATTGTTAATAACGGCCACCTTCGCACTCTGGCCGCTGTCACACGACCCAAAGGTTTTTCGGCCTATTGGAGGATTTGAGGAGACAATTAGCTCTCCATAACGACTGGAGCAATAAATAAATTAAACCTTCCAATATTAACATTTCCGAGAAATAAGGTATGTTACAGTAGTACATATATATTGAGATAAACGAAAATACATAACTTAAATCAGTAATGAAATTCAGTAAATACCTCAAACTATAAATTAAATCAAATCAGTGATCAATAACTATCGTACCGACTATAGTATCAGCGCAAGCACACACGCATCGCTGAACAACGTAATATATACTATAGCAGAACGCCAACCTGATTGGTCAGAACGTAATATCATTGTCAATATCATCTAAATTATTTATCGGCACAAAAATCTATATCATGCATAATTACAATAGACAAGTCCCAATAATAATTATAGAATATCGAGCATTAATAAACTATGTCTAGATTAAAAGATTAATGCGAAGGCATCAATGTAAATATGGGTTTCGAAAGTTTATAGCCGCGAAACAGAATGCAATCTAGAGATGACGCCTAGTACATAAATTGAAGTTACGCAACAGAAAGTGAATCTGATTATATTACAGTTTTTAGAATTCAAAATTAGATCAAGTGAAGTTCAAATTGTAAAAGTTGTACGTAAAATTAAATAAATTAAATAATAGTCAACAATCGGATTGGTCAGATTGTATCATAGTAACAAGAAAGAAGGATGGTAACCAGGAAATGCAGATGTTTTTCCATACGGTATATCCGTAGTCAGTAGTTACATATAACAATGCAAGAGAGTCCAGCTAAGGCGTTCGATGAGGTAACAGCCACGCTCCTAATTTTTATAAAAATTTGTTAAATCAATAGTAAAACTAAAGCAAAAAATATTTTTTTAAAAATATTTTTTTTTAAATTTGTGCAAAATAAGTAAGAACACCAGTGGAAAAGGTCTACAAGCAGAAATAACTGCAAATTAAGTGTTTTCGTCGTAATTAGCAAGTGAGAAGTAAAGAGGCTTGGTAGTAGCGTCCCCAACCGCAGAAGAGTTTTGTGATCAAGATGAAGAAAAGGAAACAATTTTCGCAGAGAATTCAAGTAATAAAAGAATATAAGTGCAGAAGCCGAAAATTAAAAGTTTGAGGGTGAATATATCCCTACATATATAATAATAGAGTTCCATCGATCATAACAACATTCCAGAGGTAGTACGGCGACATCCGCTAGATGACATCACCAGCCCAGCAGCATCTGTTACTTGGTATTCCAACCAGTGTATATATATATATATATATATATATATATATATATATATATATATATATATATATATATATATATATATATATATATATATATATATATATATATATATATATATATACACTCCCCGGCACAAAATTCCGTCACCCTAAAATTTTGCCCAATTTTGATGTTTTATAACTTTTTTATTTTTCATCTGATTTTCATAAATTTTTTACCAGTCTGTAGATCAGTTCATTGTGTGTCTTTTTAATTATTGTAATAAGTCATATTTTTCGTCATATTTTTCGTGCTCCTTTCATTGGGAACCAATTTACATTAATGCATGATAATGCTAGACCTCACGTTGCACGGGTAGTGAGCGAATATCTGGATGAGGTTGGACTTCCAAGATTGGACTGGCCCGCATGTAGCCCGGATCTCAACCCAATCGAACATCTTTGGGATGTTCTTAAAAGAGCACTCCGTCGCCGTCCTGTGCAACCACTAACCTTGCAAGACTTACGGCTGGCGCTGGCAGAAGAATATCAGGCTATTCCTCAAGACAGAATAAGTAATCTTATTAATTCGATGCCACGAAGAATGCAAGCTGTCATTGCTGCGAGAGGAGGACATACACGTTATTAAAATTTGTCTTTGTTAATTAATTTTGTGATATACCTAGTGGATGTTTTTGTTAATAAAAATAAGCTTGAAATCAGCGTTTCATTTAAAATTTTGCTGCCCGCAGAAGAAATGAGATAATGGGATGAATCAAAAAACAAAATGTTTACAATACGTCTAAGATGGCAGCAAACAGTTTGTAAACAAAATGATTCGCCTCAATTTTTCCACAGGGTGTTTTGAGTTTACGACAAAAAACAACACTTTGATTTACCCCTGTATAATATTGCCTGGACGAAAAATATGACTTATTACAATAATTAAAAAGACACACAATGAACTGATCTACAGACTGGTAAAAAATTTATGAAAATCAGATGAAAAATAAAAAAGTTATAAAACATCAAAATTGGGCAAAATTTTAGGGTGACGGAATTTTGTGCCGGGGAGTGTATATATATATATATATATATATATATATATATATATATATATATATATATATATATATATATATATATATATATATATATATATATATATATATATATATATATATATATATATATATATATATATATTTTTCAGGGACAATTATAAATAGTAGACTATAAATGTCCCATAAAATTGTCACTGAGAATGGTGGGTATTTATAGTAAATTCAAGTATAAACTACCAATTAAATAAATCGTACATCATTCTGAAGAGCCTCAATAAAGGCGAAAGAACTTGTACAACTTCTAAATGATTCGTTTCCGTATATACCAAATTAGGGTTGTGTTTGGCGCATTCGCCATTTCTCCTGTTATATCTGCTGAGTTATATCTCTTGCAAACACCCCTTTTCCAGTAAAAGAAGAATTTTTAAAATTGATTTATAAATGACGGAGTCCTGGGGTAACGAACATACAAAAGAAATACATACAGTCGAATTCAAAACCTCCTCCTTTTTTGTCGGTTGAAAACTTATCCTTCAGCTTGTGAAGATCGTAAAGTTGCAGTTATGTCGAAAAGAGAGTTTTTGTCCCTAAAAGATATTAATCGATATTATCGCGGAAAATGAAAAATATAGGATAGTGCGAGAAAGTTAGCCGAAAAGAATGAAGTGGGTAGAACACAAATTAATGATACCATAAAAAACAGAGAGTTTGAGACAACTTTTCGAAGAAAGAACCAATTTAGAGCAAAAAAGAAAATTTCCCAAGTTAGAAGGACTGGAAATAGAGTAGTTGTTAGACCAATAGACCAAGTTGTATAAAATTGGTTTTGTAAGGCAAGAAATACGAAACGAAAGGCCCTGCGGTAGCAGCTGAAAATTGAAGATTAAGAACTTCAAAGCATCTAATGGGTGGTTGCAGAGATTTTGCCAACGGTATAACATTATATTTAAATCAATTTGTGGAGAATCAACTGATATAGATCTAGCAGATGTCGAAACTTAAAGGAAACGAAGTTAAAGTTAATTTGGCAAGTTTATTCTCCAAGGGAGAATACAATACAATGCAGACGAGACGGGGCTTTATTATCGTGCTATACCTAGAACATTTGCTTTGAAAAACGATAAGTGCACAGGCAAGAAGCAGAAAAGAGCGGTTGACAATTTCGCTGTGTACTAATATGCATAGCGAAAAACAAAATCCCTTGATCATAGGAAAAAACAAAAACCCCCGCTCCTGCAAAGGTTCAAACGTTGATAAACTGTCAGTAGAATGGGTTTATAATAGAAAAGCATGGATGGCTAAAGACATTATTTCCCAGTGGCTGCATGAATTTGATAAGAGAATGAAAATGCAAAATAGATAAGTGCATGCTACTTTTTTTGTATAATTTTACATCGCACTTTAATATTCCATTGCAAAATATGAAAATAGTTTTTTGCCTCCGAACACCACTTCTCATTGTCAGCTGTTGGACCAGGGAATCATCCAGAATTTTAAGTTGACATACAGAATTTCGAAGACTCGGAAAAAAGCATAAATTTAGTCAGTGCAATAATTTGGCATCATAATCACTACGGCATGGAAAATGTCCAATCCAATCCAATCACCAATAACAATGCAAACATATTTTGCCATGATTTTGCAGGTTGCAGGTCTTTCCCACGATTAACAATAATATGATTAATATCAGGGAATTTGCTTCTATCGATGAAGGTGGTCTTACAGAAGGTCCTGAAATCGATGTACTAGAAATTATTGTTGATTTACGCGAAAATGACGACAGCTCTGACAGTGATATTGAAGAAACGGAAAAACTCGGGAAAATTTCGAAAAAAGAGAAATTTTAGAATCAGAAATGTTAAAAAACAAGTTGAAAAATTTAAAGCAAACGTCCATTGACACATATTTTAACAAAAATTTATTTAATTTACGTATTTGCATTCCAACAATTACATATTGGAGCGTCCATAGCGGTCACTCATTCCAGTATTTTGGTTGGCCGCTATGAATGGGTTTTACTGTATTATTAATAACTTCAAAGGTCGAATATTATGTGAAAACATAATACCTAATACAAAATATAATAATGGACGATACGTTGTATCTCATTTTATAAATAATTACCTAAATTGATCGCCTTTAGGGCGAAGGTTTATAAAAAATTATTATATCAGAAATAGGAGCAAATTAAGCAACCACTTTTGACACTAATGCTCGAAACGCGTTAAGAGAGTGACAAATTAGTCCCCATGACTGATTATGACAAGAAGAAATGCCCCTTTTCTTGTATCTTGTAAATTATCATTACAAGCCCAACGAGTTGTGGGTAGCTCTAAGCTTCAACGACACCGTGTACACATCGACTTTGTAATTTCAGGCTATCAATCAGGCAAGGCGACAACTGAATTCATAATGGTGTACGCATTATGTCATACCTGGCGGTTATCTCATAAATGCCCGAGGATTTAGAAGGCTTCCGCTTCTGGATTTAATCGTATAAGTTTTGGTGGTTCAAAATATTGACTATAAGAACATATGAAAATAAAGGTTGTTAATGACGCTTTTAATATTTCGATCGTTTTACTAAACAACTTAGAAATTCACACCGTAATGATATTTTGAAACACAGGACGTTAGGAGCATATTAATCTATTTATTATTATTTAAATTTAAATATTCATTCTTATTATTTAACTTTGAACCATTTTGGATAGTGAAGTCGAGCGAAATTGGTAACAGTTTGATGATACTGGATTTACCATAATAGGTCCACCCCTTGGTTTTGGGAACGAATTTTCCAGGCTTAGATGCTTAGATGGATACTGGAGTGGATCATCTCAGAAGCAAAATGATACCCTTCGCACTCTTGATAAGCGAAACATGCTTCTAATGAGATAAATTCCATCACTACGCTGAACATGCCAATCGTTATATACATTATCATCTTACGAGGTTATCAGGGCGTTGGGCAAGAAACTGGTTATTATTATTTTCTCTCGACATCAGATCGGTATAATCACAGGTACCAGTAGGGAGCTATTTTAGTCCCTTCGTATGCCTTTCGGGTTGAATAATTCCCCGGCAACATGACAGCGACTGATTGACTAAGTATTAGCCCTGGATTTGGAATATCATGGTCTCTATGTGCGTAGACGATGTAGTGATATAGTAACGCAGCCATTTGGGGAACACCCGTCACTACTTGATGAAGTCTTCTACGAGGTGCCAACTTATCAGATAGGCGGGAAAAATGTCAGTTCTGTTTGCCAAAAAAGGCCTCCAAGCGGAAGCGAGGTCGTAGTTTCCAATATACCAGAAGTATGTCGTGTATCGTCTATCGCTCACTAACAGAAATACGTGTCATCGGTACGTTTTCATGGTACAGAAGATTCATTAATACATTGGCTGCTCTTATGAGATAATGCAGAATTTTCACTTGGTCAAGGGAGTGCGATGAAGCATCTGGTATGATCAAAGAGTGCCTTAGATTATAAACTAACATTCAGGGTCGGATTACACATGAAACAGAGGAACGGCAAATTTCCGGGGCGGCAAAAATGTTATGAATTCTATTTCTTTTTGTTTAACTCAACTCAAACGCCAACGCCCACGCCGCGCCGTTAACCCATAACGTTTAGAGACGAAGAGACGATCTCGAATTATTTCATTTCATATTTAATTGTGTCGTATGTTTGGCTCTGCCGCACGATCCGTTTCGTGATTGAGGCGATTAAAAAATTATCTTCGATCCTCGGTGTCGCACGGTAGCTCCAATTATTTTGATTTATTTGCAATTGAGAGTGACATATTGAATAATTTAAATTTAATCGCTCGGTTCTATACTTCTCTAACTAAAAATTACTGCCTACGCTTTTTTTTTTTGAGTAATACAATTCTAACATTTAATTTAAACCGTTTGACCCTCAAAAATGCAAAATGTCTTTGGATTTTTGCGGTTACCACGTTACCAGGGTGGGCAATGAAACATTTGCTTCCAGCAGCGTATGCGGCTAATCCGATCCTGCTACCATTTACCATTAATGTGATGCCTCAGGTTATGAAGTTGGGGCAGTGATGCAGTGTTCTAAATGCATGCTGTCTGTGAGAGGTACAATGCTTGAGTCTGTAACAGATATAAACGTAACTCCGAATACCACACTGATTGTCTGATTGACGTCTGGTATAACCAGACTTCTAAAAGAAATCTGGTGCAAATGCAAAAAGTACAAGCTAAGAGGAAGAAATAAAAATTTATGGTGTGTAGCAGATAGCAGAAATTTTCTTCAACCTGGAGCGGCTATTTTACGAATAGGCTAGCCCCCAAAGTATGTTGACTCATCTATGTAAAAAACATCCACCGCTAAGTATAGACTTATGAACTGAGAAATAGAGACACTTATAATATAAACCAGTAAGGAATTTGGTTCCGAAATTGGCTCGGCTCACATTCAA
>CAXKVY010010746.1:22500-27113 GCA_964058915.1 Tetropium fuscum
TAAAAAATGTATAAATTTATTTATTTGAATATTTCATATTCCATCAAAAATATTTGAGAGCTGAATAATCAGTTCGGTTCATTTCTTGTAATTTACACTACAATGTGTATTAATTTCCCTATTCCATTTTACATTGAAGAAACCATTAACCTCGGCCTTCAGCTCTGTATATACCTATCTGTTATTTTCATATTTTGCACTAAGCAAAGTTTTATGAAATAAAGTTAAATTGTCTCAAAAAAAATCAAATTATTGGAAATTTTGGAAATTTTCAAATATTCATCTCCTAGAAAATTACTAGTGTAAGTGTCCTACAGTACACAAATGTTGTGTTCCCCTAAACACCACGTTCACATTCCAGAAGAAGGTGATGTCACAAATGCCACACGTCTGTGATGTCACAAAGAAGGTCTGTCACAAATGCTACAATACAGAAAATGATGAGGTTTCAGAGAATCAAGGCAGCGACATTGGAAATGAACAACGTGAATTTGACGATGAAAACATTTAAAACTAGGAGGAAGTGAAAGAAGAAATAGAGACTTTATGAGTTGTTTCAACAAACACGCAAGGAAAATTTTTACCAAGTGGTCAGACAACTATTAAAGTGTCTTTTTTTATAGAATTTAAATTATTTACAATGTGTCCAAAAACTAATATTAAACCGTCTACTAACTAATAAATACGTCCAATAATTGTACTTACATAATTGCATTAAAATTATAAATAAATTTCTACAAAACACATACACATAGACAAAGTTTTATTACAGTTACTAAGTATTATCTTAATGTACACGAATTAGGCTATGCTATGAATGTTTCGATTCTATTTTCATTTAATTTATTGCAACATTTCGATACAGGGTATTAAGTATTTTTCTTGTGTCCAATAACTATGCAGTTTACCCTAACTCAGTCATTAAAAATAAGTATACACGCCACTGGATGGGCTCTGATCACAAGAAGCGGCGTTGCCGAATAGCCGCCGCCGCAGCAGCTGTCTTCCATTTTCTCTCTCGCACTCATTCCACTCTTTTTAGAACAATAAATAATATCCGCTCTTCTAGCGTTTTATGAATGAACCGTTGGGCCTCCCCGTGTTAAAATGTCTCTGGTTGCTATATATATTTAATTAATTAATGTCCCAAGCACTTTGTAGGCAACAATCAGTTCACTCTAACGATAGTTGTCTTGTCTTGATTTCTTGATATCGCCAGTTTTCAATAGAAGGTGGATTACAGCTTAATGCCACTTATTTAACATTTCTTCTTTATTCGATATCTTTTATTAATTTGTATTACTTCTTTTAGTAGATTGACTGAAAACGTATATCTCGATTTAAGGGGGCCGATCTGGTGATCACCATTTGCCACACCATAAAAATACATTTGTGATTTACAAGTCTAATTAATTAAACACGTTGGTGCTGTCACGCACTGACACGTGCTCGTGGCGTTTCCGTTCTCCCTCGTATTTACTAAAGTCACTTGATACTATTATTGCCATCAAGACGAAACCGCGAATCTTAAGGAAATATGAAATATCTTAACTGCTATTTTAATCGTCGGAATGTGACCTTGAACACACTCGTCTTTCTAGGAATTAAAAAAATGTTTATTTGCTAAATAAAACGGTATTCTGCCGTTATTTATTAGGTATTCCTTCGCCTAAGCTAAAAGCGGAGTCGCTAAATTACTCACATGGCAAACAGACATCTCCGTTATATTCGCGAATCTAAATTATAATTTTTGAAGATGATATACCTACCTATCTAGGTGTCAGTGGTAACATGTTTCCTTATGCAAATTTTAGACCGGTCTGTTATTTGATGTCAATTGTTTAAGTATTTAATTTAATTTTGAATACGTTGGATCTAGAGTCCATTGACTGTTTGCGATTAGGTAAGGCGATATTAGTAGAGGCGTTATCGTGGGCTCTAACATCGAAAATTGCGTAGTATTATTGCTGTTTTATGAAAAAAACGGTATAGGTAACTTACCCGTAAACTGTCGTTTGCTGTACTCTTTTTTCTGCAAGGCACATTTTTAGGAATCCTTAGTGATTTTCTGAAATAAAACGACACAGGTTAGACTATATTTTATACATAACCTTCAGAAAATAGTAAAATACTCCTACATTTTGTTTCTAGAACATGTTTACTGGTAATATTATGTACTATTTTTTGCCGTATATTATCAATTAAAGACCAAGTTTTAATTAGTGTAATAACCCAGATCTGGTTAATTAATATATCCCATTCCTATTAATCTCTTTGATTTGCATAACACCCTATTACCAATAAATAAACCGATTGATAATATCTCCGAAATAACTAAATGTTATCAGATTGTCAATAATTAATTATAAAAACTTGTTCAAATAACATGCATCTAATCTTGTCCTATTTGGAGCACCATGGCAATAAATCTGAAAATGACAAGGAAACCATTCTTGTCACTGATGGTACAACCGACAAGAATGTAGTAAATGGGTGCTGCATACATGAGGCACTTTTGCGGAGGTCTTGTTGTATTCACAATTAATGGCATTTTAATAATTGTTCTGTTTAATAATTTGAATAAAGGTTTATTTTCTACTAAACAATATATATATATATATATATATATATATATATATATATATATATATATATATATATATATATATATATATATATATATATATATATATATATATATATATATATATATATATATATATATATATATATATATATATAATATCATGTTCAAATCATACCTATGTCTTTAACAAAAGCCTTCTAAAGAATTAGTACCCTTTTATAACCGCATATTATTCAGTAAATAATTTACTAAGTTAAGTGGTATTTGTGTCTTATTATACCTTTACTATTAGTTTTACTAAATCGCTGGAGTTGGGTGATTATTTCACGTATATTTTTAAAAATAACTATTTTGCTAATGAAATTGAAGATGTTTCCCATTTGAACTCGAAAATATTACATTTTTTAAATAAGTTTCCTTGAATATTGAAGTAGAGGGCTTATATTTAATTTTAAAAAAATGCAAAAACCATAAAAATAATAAATAATACATATATTGTAACTTTATTAAATGAATAATACGGGTATTTAAGGCTTACATAAGATGAGTTAAAAAAATGGTAAAAAATGTAAATTTAATTGTCGCTTTCTTCGCATTTTCCTTTTTCCTATTTTTGTTTACAATTTCATCTGATAGTAAATTTTCTAAGTAGTAAAGTCCCAATATACTTTTGGAACAGCTTTATTAGCTTCGCAAAGATCCACTAGACACTTTTTAACCTGTATGATTCCTCTATTCCAAAGCACTTTTTGTGATAGTTCATTTTTTTCATATCAAAGAAATCTCCTCTGCACCTTGTAAGGAAGGCCTGTTTTCTTTGCATATTCCATAATGATAGTCCATTAGGGACATAAAGTGGAGCAGACCTCAGTTTCCATTTCTTCTCTCTCTCTCTCTCTCTCTATCAAAGAGTGCATATTATTCCCGTCATTTTGATCATGGCCAGAGATAAAAAGTAAATATATATTTGTGTGTGATAGATTCTATGTTTTCCATAAAGTTAACACAGTAATTTCCAAGGATCCAAGGATCCTTACTTTCTTTAGGACATGTTTTCCCATTCTTCTGGAGATCTCGTTCTCTTTTTGGAAAGATTTTTTTTCTTTAGGTTCTGCCACCACTTCACAATTTTCTTCTTGAACATTTTCCTTATTATGATCACTACCGATTTCTTCATTGTCACTAGAGCTACTATAGTCTGTATAATTATCAGATGGGACGAAATCTTCATCCTTATCATTATAAGCCTCACAATCACTGTCTTCGTTGGTTATTCTGGTCTATAAGAGAAAAAGAATGAAATGAACACTTTTTTTTATTCATCAATGTAGTACACTTATTAAAAAACATACAAGTGATTGCGTAAAGTATTGCATTTTAATAATTTAATCACGATCTAAAAATATATTTAACTTTGTTATAATAAAGTAAACCGAAAAATGAAATGATAATACTTAATAATGAGTATGGCCTCCTCTGGCCCTCTGGACTGCAGCGCATCGTTGCGGCATACTGTAAATTAGATTTCTGATAAAATCCTGGGGAATCTGATTCCATTCGTCTTGTACTACCTCAATTAACTGAGCTGCATTATTTATAGGTAACCGCTGATGTAAAAGCATTCCAAGTATATTCCATAAATGCTCAATTGGATTGAGGTTTGGGCTATTCGTTGGCCATATTAATCTTTCAATGCCGTCGTTATCTAAATATTGAGTAACAATTCGCGTTACTCAATATTTTACTCAATCAATTCTGCTGATGTTTAAAACGGCCCCTTGATTTACAAAGAAAGGAAGAACACTTCAATACAATTTTCCCAACTTTGAATAATGCGAGATATCCTGCTTTTATCTCTAATGATTCCTCAATGTATGGTTCTGCAACATAAGAAGTTTTTCCATCCCCCATGTCGTTTAAACACCGAAAGATGGGCTCTAGCACCGGCCAGTAAAGCGGCAGACGTTCTTCGAGAACAATGCCCCGTGTATTTCTCGGCATCAAATAATCTCAGAAATTTTAGAAA
>CAXKVY010010747.1:0-2500 GCA_964058915.1 Tetropium fuscum
ACACTAGTAATTTTCTAGGAGATGAATATTTGAAAATTTCCAAAATTTCCAATAATTTGATTTTTTTTGAGACAATTTAACTTTATTTCATAAAACTTTGCTTAGTGCAAAATATGAAAATAACAGATAGGTATATACAGAGCTGAAGGCCGAGGTTAATGGTTTCTTCAATGTAAAATGGAATAGGGAAATTAATACACATTGTAGTGTAAATTACAAGAAATGAACCGAACTGATTATTCAGCTCTCAAATATTTTTGATGGAATATGAAATATTCAAATAAATAAATTTATACATTTTTTACCTTGTATATACCTGATCCAAAAATATCATCCCTTCACAACGACTTGGTTTAACTCCTACTTTGACATATATTAACCCATTTGATCGAATTTCTAGATCCTCAAGCAAAAAAATGATCGGAGCACAGCTCTAGATATTTGGGTAGGGATTGAACTCCCGACATGCCAACCAGCTCAAGCCAGAGGTTTCTTCTTTCTGGGTCTTTAGGAAACCTTATTAATGAGATTTTTTGAATTATAATATGAATTTAATTGGAGATCAACATGGTATTTTGCATCAGCAGAATAAAAATATTTCTAAATAAATATCGCACATTGATTATGTGCTATATACTATATCAATTATATAACAAAAATTAATAAAACATTATAGATTAATTGCAGCAATATAAAAAATTCATTTTTCGTTTCAACGCCGCCCCTGGCCAAGCCAAGCCGTCAAAGATTGTAGGTAACCTTACAAATACTTACCGATGAAAAGTAACATTTTCCGGATATAAATGATCCACTATTTTACAAACTATACAAGAATGCACCATAATTACACATTTATTGTGCACCTAAATCTCGCAATAAATACGAAGATTCCAAGAGCACACTAAAGAAAACACAAGTACGAAACGGCGTTTCGGAAACCTCTCAAATTTGTTCCACTGATAAATCGGCATTGACGTAAAACTCGAGTAAAATTCTTCAAGCGGCACTGCCGTTGTTGAGATATATATATCAAGGCACAGTACATTTTCGGTTTTCACTATCATCTATTATTAACGCGGTAAGGCAACAACACCTTTAATAAGCACGAAGTGCTGCCCCGTGACGTCACCATCCAAGGGCCTACAAGATACTGTTATTACGGGATTTATGTAGTTACTTAGGTATGTCTGAAATCGTTTTTATGTTTTGGCGATCAATGCTTGGATGTTGCTTGGACAACCCAACAACACCTCTAATAAGGATAAAGTGCTGCCCCGTGACGTCACCATTCGAGGGCCTACGACGTGACGTCACAATGGTATTTAAAATAAGCACATTTGTCATTGTATTAGAGATGTTGTTGAGTAAGGCAATACAATATATTACTTTTACCAAGAAGCTGTTTTAAATAACATTTTTGTATTAAAATGAATCAGATTCGTTGAAATTGTTAAATTTCTTCAAACAAGTCTGCAAGGTACACCAAGTACACATACATGCAGTCTTTATAGATTTCTCGAAGGCAAATGACAATATCAAATGCAAAATATACAGTGCTAGAAATGTGACGTTCCTGAAAAAAATATAATGCTAGCTAAAAATGACACTTAGAGAGACTTAATATAAAGTAAGGGTAGACAGTTATCAACTGAAAGTTTTAAGATAACAAAATATTGTAGGTGGATCCAACCTCTCTACGGTTTTATTTATTCCTTGGACCATGTGTAATCAAAGTGTATGCTATAAATAATAAAACGTTTATACTATAAGCATAGAAGTAACCAATGCTTGGCATATACGGACGATGTGATAATATTGGTAAAAAGTAAAAAAGAAATTGACAGACGCAATTAAAAATTTTCGAAAACAGCAAACGTAATACCTAGGTTCAAATATCAACACCACAAAGACGAAGTATATGACTAGTAAAGTTACGAAAAAGAGAACTAATTAACTTAAAAATAGGAGACTCTTAAGCTGAATAGGTACATTGAAGAGAATGGGTAAACTTACAAATATTTAAGACCATATTGCACGAAAATGGAGGATACGTATGAAAGCAAGGATACAGAAAGGAATAGTATGTGCATCAAGCCTGATGAAAATGTTAATGTTAAAGTCAAAACTTATGTCACATAAAGTTAAACTTAGGGCAAAAAAACGGTTTTAAGACCTATTATATAGTTACTGCAAAGTGCGAGACAAGCGTATTAAGAAAGGAGGTGGAGGTTGTAAGTTAGAAGTGTGGGAAAGGAAGATACTGAGAAAAATTTTTGAAGGAAAAAAGTTGACGGTATTTGGCAAAGAAGAGACAATAAGGATCTTTATATGATCTATACAAGGAACCAGATATTATAAAATTAATTAAGGCACAAAAATTAAGATAGATGGGCCCATATTGCGGATCAAAAATTCGAGTATAGCCAAGGAAACCATGAATACAAGAACGATGGATAATGAAGGAAGAGGTAAAGGAAGATAAGATGGAGAGGATGGCCAA
>CAXKVY010010747.1:5000-27458 GCA_964058915.1 Tetropium fuscum
TACAGTTCGTTAAAAAATAATAGCATGCGCATATATTTTTTACTTCGATTCAAAATGAATATGTATGGATTCAAGGTGGGAAATATTTAAAAAAAATCTGTGGAAATCAATTTGTGCGTGTCATCAGGTGTGGCGGAACACTCTGACTAATGCATCTTTGACCATAGGTAAATAATAATCATAAAAATATATCTACCCCCTCACAATGGTTAGCTCAGAAGTCACTTGTGCGAGAGAGAATTATTATATATATTATATTATTATTTTGCAGACCGCAGTAGCGCACACCGGATTTGAATGTGAGCCGAGCCAATTTCGGAACCAAATTCCTTACTGGTTTATATTATAAGTGTCTCTATTTCTCAGTTCATAAGTCTATACTTAGCGGTGGATGTTTTTTACATAGATGAGTCAACATACTTTGGGGGCTAGCCTATTCGTAAAATAGCCGCTCCAGGTTGAAGAAAATTTCTGCTATCTGCTACACACCATAAATTTTTATTTCTTCCTCTTAGCTTGTACTTTTTGCATTTGCACCAGATTTCTTTTAGAAGTCTGGTTATACCAGACGTCAATCAGACAATCAGTGTGGTATTCGGAGTTACGTTTATATCTGTTACAGACTCAAGCATTGTACCTCTCACAGACAGCATGCATTTAGAACACTGCATCACTGCCCCAACTTCATAACCTGAGGCATCACATTAATGGTAAATGGTAGCAGGATCGGATTAGCCGCATACGCTGCTGGAAGCAAATGTTTCATTGCCCACCCTGGTAACGTGGTAACCGCAAAAATCCAAAGACATTTTGCATTTTTGAGGGTCAAACGGTTTAAATTAAATGTTAGAATTGTATTACTCAAAAAAAAAAAGCGTAGGCAGTAATTTTTAGTTAGAGAAGTATAGAACCGAGCGATTAAATTTAAATTATTCAATATGTCACTCTCAATTGCAAATAAATCAAAATAATTGGAGCTACCGTGCGACACCGAGGATCGAAGATAATTTTTTAATCGCCTCAATCACGAAACGGATCGTGCGGCAGAGCCAAACATACGACACAATTAAATATGAAATGAAATAATTCGAGATCGTCTCTTCGTCTCTAAACGTTATGGGTTAACGGCGCGGCGTGGGCGTTGGCGTTTGAGTTGAGTTAAACAAAAAGAAATAGAATTCATAACATTTTTGCCGCCCCGGAAATTTGCCGTTCCTCTGTTTCATGTGTAATCCGACCCTGAATGTTAGTTTATAATCTAAGGCACTCTTTGATCATACCAGATGCTTCATCGCACTCCCTTGACCAAGTGAAAATTCTGCATTATCTCATAAGAGCAGCCAATGTATTAATGAATCTTCTGTACCATGAAAACGTACCGATGACACGTATTTCTGTTAGTGAGCGATAGACGATACACGACATACTTCTGGTATATTGGAAACTACGACCTCGCTTCCGCTTGGAGGCCTTTTTTGGCAAACAGAACTGACATTTTTCCCGCCTATCTGATAAGTTGGCACCTCGTAGAAGACTTCATCAAGTAGTGACGGGTGTTCCCCAAATGGCTGCGTTACTATATCACTACATCGTCTACGCACATAGAGACCATGATATTCCAAATCCAGGGCTAATACTTAGTCAATCAGTCGCTGTCATGTTGCCGGGGAATTATTCAACCCGAAAGGCATACGAAGGGACTAAAATAGCTCCCTACTGGTACCTGTGATTATACCGATCTGATGTCGAGAGAAAATAATAATAACCAGTTTCTTGCCCAACGCCCTGATAACCTCGTAAGATGATAATGTATATAACGATTGGCATGTTCAGCGTAGTGATGGAATTTATCTCATTAGAAGCATGTTTCGCTTATCAAGAGTGCGAAGGGTATCATTTTGCTTCTGAGATGATCCACTCCAGTATCCATCTAAGCATCTAAGCCTGGAAAATTCGTTCCCAAAACCAAGGGGTGGACCTATTATGGTAAATCCAGTATCATCAAACTGTTACCAATTTCGCTCGACTTCACTATCCAAAATGGTTCAAAGTTAAATAATAAGAATGAATATTTAAATTTAAATAATAATAAATAGATTAATATGCTCCTAACGTCCTGTGTTTCAAAATATCATTACGGTGTGAATTTCTAAGTTGTTTAGTAAAACGATCGAAATATTAAAAGCGTCATTAACAACCTTTATTTTCATATGTTCTTATAGTCAATATTTTGAACCACCAAAACTTATACGATTAAATCCAGAAGCGGAAGCCTTCTAAATCCTCGGGCATTTATGAGATAACCGCCAGGTATGACATAATGCGTACACCATTATGAATTCAGTTGTCGCCTTGCCTGATTGATAGCCTGAAATTACAAAGTCGATGTGTACACGGTGTCGTTGAAGCTTAGAGCTACCCACAACTCGTTGGGCTTGTAATGATAATTTACAAGATACAAGAAAAGGGGCATTTCTTCTTGTCATAATCAGTCATGGGGACTAATTTGTCACTCTCTTAACGCGTTTCGAGCATTAGTGTCAAAAGTGGTTGCTTAATTTGCTCCTATTTCTGATATAATAATTTTTTATAAACCTTCGCCCTAAAGGCGATCAATTTAGGTAATTATTTATAAAATGAGATACAACGTATCGTCCATTATTATATTTTGTATTAGGTATTATGTTTTCACATAATATTCGACCTTTGAAGTTATTAATAATACAGTAAAACCCATTCATAGCGGCCAACCAAAATACTGGAATGAGTGACCGCTATGGACGCTCCAATATGTAATTGTTGGAATGCAAATACGTAAATTAAATAAATTTTTGTTAAAATATGTGTCAATGGACGTTTGCTTTAAATTTTTCAACTTGTTTTTTAACATTTCTGATTCTAAAATTTCTCTTTTTTCGAAATTTTCCCGAGTTTTTCCGTTTCTTCAATATCACTGTCAGAGCTGTCGTCATTTTCGCGTAAATCAACAATAATTTCTAGTACATCGATTTCAGGACCTTCTGTAAGACCACCTTCATCGATAGAAGCAAATTCCCTGATATTAATCATATTATTGTTAATCGTGGGAAAGACCTGCAACCTGCAAAATCATGGCAAAATATGTTTGCATTGTTATTGGTGATTGGATTGGATTGGACATTTTCCATGCCGTAGTGATTATGATGCCAAATTATTGCACTGACTAAATTTATGCTTTTTTCCGAGTCTTCGAAATTCTGTATGTCAACTTAAAATTCTGGATGATTCCCTGGTCCAACAGCTGACAATGAGAAGTGGTGTTCGGAGGCAAAAAACTATTTTCATATTTTGCAATGGAATATTAAAGTGCGATGTAAAATTATACAAAAAAAGTAGCATGCACTTATCTATTTTGCATTTTCATTCTCTTATCAAATTCATGCAGCCACTGGGAAATAATGTCTTTAGCCATCCATGCTTTTCTATTATAAACCCATTCTACTGACAGTTTATCAACGTTTGAACCTTTGCAGGAGCGGGGGTTTTTGTTTTTTCCTATGATCAAGGGATTTTGTTTTTCGCTATGCATATTAGTACACAGCGAAATTGTCAACCGCTCTTTTCTGCTTCTTGCCTGTGCACTTATCGTTTTTCAAAGCAAATGTTCTAGGTATAGCACGATAATAAAGCCCCGTCTCGTCTGCATTGTATTGTATTCTCCCTTGGAGAATAAACTTGCCAAATTAACTTTAACTTCGTTTCCTTTAAGTTTCGACATCTGCTAGATCTATATCAGTTGATTCTCCACAAATTGATTTAAATATAATGTTATACCGTTGGCAAAATCTCTGCAACCACCCATTAGATGCTTTGAAGTTCTTAATCTTCAATTTTCAGCTGCTACCGCAGGGCCTTTCGTTTCGTATTTCTTGCCTTACAAAACCAATTTTATACAACTTGGTCTATTGGTCTAACAACTACTCTATTTCCAGTCCTTCTAACTTGGGAAATTTTCTTTTTTGCTCTAAATTGGTTCTTTCTTCGAAAAGTTGTCTCAAACTCTCTGTTTTTTATGGTATCATTAATTTGTGTTCTACCCACTTCATTCTTTTCGGCTAACTTTCTCGCACTATCCTATATTTTTCATTTTCCGCGATAATATCGATTAATATCTTTTAGGGACAAAAACTCTCTTTTCGACATAACTGCAACTTTACGATCTTCACAAGCTGAAGGATAAGTTTTCAACCGACAAAAAAGGAGGAGGTTTTGAATTCGACTGTATGTATTTCTTTTGTATGTTCGTTACCCCAGGACTCCGTCATTTATAAATCAATTTTAAAAATTCTTCTTTTACTGGAAAAGGGGTGTTTGCAAGAGATATAACTCAGCAGATATAACAGGAGAAATGGCGAATGCGCCAAACACAACCCTAATTTGGTATATACGGAAACGAATCATTTAGAAGTTGTACAAGTTCTTTCGCCTTTATTGAGGCTCTTCAGAATGATGTACGATTTATTTAATTGGTAGTTTATACTTGAATTTACTATAAATACCCACCATTCTCAGTGACAATTTTATGGGACATTTATAGTCTACTATTTATAATTGTCCCTGAATATATATATATATATATATATATATATATATATATATATATATATATATATATATATATATATATATATATATATATATATATATATATATATATATATATATATATATATATATATATATATATATATACACTCCCCGGCACAAAATTCCGTCACCCTAAAATTTTGCCCAATTTTGATGTTTTATAACTTTTTTATTTTTCATCTGATTTTCATAAATTTTTTACCAGTCTGTAGATCAGTTCATTGTGTGTCTTTTTAATTATTGTAATAAGTCATATTTTTCGTCCAGGCAATATTATACAGGGGTAAATCAAAGTGTTGTTTTTTGTCGTAAACTCAAAACACCCTGTGGAAAAATTGAGGCGAATCATTTTGTTTACAAACTGTTTGCTGCCATCTTAGACGTATTGTAAACATTTTGTTTTTTGATTCATCCCATTATCTCATTTCTTCTGCGGGCAGCAAAATTTTAAATGAAACGCTGATTTCAAGCTTATTTTTATTAACAAAAACATCCACTAGGTATATCACAAAATTAATTAACAAAGACAAATTTTAATAACGTGTATGTCCTCCTCTCGCAGCAATGACAGCTTGCATTCTTCGTGGCATCGAATTAATAAGATTACTTATTCTGTCTTGAGGAATAGCCTGATATTCTTCTGCCAGCGCCAGCCGTAAGTCTTGCAAGGTTAGTGGTTGCACAGGACGGCGACGGAGTGCTCTTTTAAGAACATCCCAAAGATGTTCGATTGGGTTGAGATCCGGGCTACATGCGGGCCAGTCCAATCTTGGAAGTCCAACCTCATCCAGATATTCGCTCACTACCCGTGCAACGTGAGGTCTAGCATTATCATGCATTAATGTAAATTGGTTCCCAATGAAAGGAGCACGAAAAATATGACGAAAAATATGACTTATTACAATAATTAAAAAGACACACAATGAACTGATCTACAGACTGGTAAAAAATTTATGAAAATCAGATGAAAAATAAAAAAGTTATAAAACATCAAAATTGGGCAAAATTTTAGGGTGACGGAATTTTGTGCCGGGGAGTGTATATATATATATATATATATATATATATATATATATATATATATATATATATATATATATATATATATATATATATATATATATATATATATATATATATATATACACTGGTTGGAATACCAAGTAACAGATGCTGCTGGGCTGGTGATGTCATCTAGCGGATGTCGCCGTACTACCTCTGGAATGTTGTTATGATCGATGGAACTCTATTATTATATATGTAGGGATATATTCACCCTCAAACTTTTAATTTTCGGCTTCTGCACTTATATTCTTTTATTACTTGAATTCTCTGCGAAAATTGTTTCCTTTTCTTCATCTTGATCACAAAACTCTTCTGCGGTTGGGGACGCTACTACCAAGCCTCTTTACTTCTCACTTGCTAATTACGACGAAAACACTTAATTTGCAGTTATTTCTGCTTGTAGACCTTTTCCACTGGTGTTCTTACTTATTTTGCACAAATTTAAAAAAAAATATTTTTAAAAAAATATTTTTTGCTTTAGTTTTACTATTGATTTAACAAATTTTTATAAAAATTAGGAGCGTGGCTGTTACCTCATCGAACGCCTTAGCTGGACTCTCTTGCATTGTTATATGTAACTACTGACTACGGATATACCGTATGGAAAAACATCTGCATTTCCTGGTTACCATCCTTCTTTCTTGTTACTATGATACAATCTGACCAATCCGATTGTTGACTATTATTTAATTTATTTAATTTTACGTACAACTTTTACAATTTGAACTTCACTTGATCTAATTTTGAATTCTAAAAACTGTAATATAATCAGATTCACTTTCTGTTGCGTAACTTCAATTTATGTACTAGGCGTCATCTCTAGATTGCATTCTGTTTCGCGGCTATAAACTTTCGAAACCCATATTTACATTGATGCCTTCGCATTAATCTTTTAATCTAGACATAGTTTATTAATGCTCGATATTCTATAATTATTATTGGGACTTGTCTATTGTAATTATGCATGATATAGATTTTTGTGCCGATAAATAATTTAGATGATATTGACAATGATATTACGTTCTGACCAATCAGGTTGGCGTTCTGCTATAGTATATATTACGTTGTTCAGCGATGCGTGTGTGCTTGCGCTGATACTATAGTCGGTACGATAGTTATTGATCACTGATTTGATTTAATTTATAGTTTGAGGTATTTACTGAATTTCATTACTGATTTAAGTTATGTATTTTCGTTTATCTCAATATATATGTACTACTGTAACATACCTTATTTCTCGGAAATGTTAATATTGGAAGGTTTAATTTATTTATTGCTCCAGTCGTTATGGAGAGCTAATTGTCTCCTCAAATCCTCCAATAGGCCGAAAAACCTTTGGGTCGTGTGACAGCGGCCAGAGTGCGAAGGTGGCCGTTATTAACAATACAAGGAACTCCATTTGATGAGTTCCGGGAAAATAAAAAGTGGTCGTTCATTAAGGTGGCCGTTCTAGGAAGTAGGAAAAAGTGACCGTTAATAAAGGTTTTACTGTATATTTAATATACAATAAACTTTAATAAAATGCGAGAAACTCGTGTGTAGTGATTTTGGAAATTAATATTCAGTAAATCCCGAACTAGGAGATCTCAAGTCTCAAAATGACATCCTTCTGCGGTGTAGGTCAGAAACTAAGCTTCCTATACTTAAATTATTGTAAGATGAATCCGTCACGCCAATGAATCAAAACAATAATGTATATTTACAAACAAACCCCATTACTTTCAGCTAATTATTGTCCACACAATGCTATCACGCCATAATAATAATAATTTAATCCATGATCTGTGATCTCGGCGGACAAAAACGCTACGCACAATCGCACTAATAAGGAAGAACAACGCAATCTCATTCCATCTGTTCATGTATTATATTGCATGATTATATTATTATGTGTATGTATAATTTATTCCTTATAAGGGACTTTATTTATGATATTAGTGCTAAATAATGTGCCTCTACAAATGTCCGTTAGATTTCTTTTTGCTTATAAAAATTTAAAATATTCACTTTATGTTGACGTTCCAATATTATCATTATATTTTAAGATTTTAGACCAAATTATTTTTTCTTAAATTTGGTAATAAGATTTTTTTTTAATTTTCCGTAGTAATCAATCTCAAGAGTTAGTGGTTTTGTGACTTAAGGAACTACGTATTAATTTGTCCACGGCCATTTGATAATAATAATATATTTGAAAATTGTTGTATAATTGAGCCATTATATAATAGTATTGAATAATAACGGCTGATAATTATTATACACTTTACATTTGATTTACATACGTTGCCATGACAACGTCCACACAATATCCCGAATATTTGAACTTATAACGCAAGATAATATGACGCCGAATAGTGACAACTGATGAAATAAACGTTTTTAAGAAATTATTTTTTGTGACAATTATCCCAAAACGCATTAAGAACACAAAAACAACTCGATAAGATAAAAAAACGTACAATGGTCGTGGACAAATTATAGTATTCAACTTGCAAGTAATGCCCATTATTAACTGGGGCAAAAGTTGCGCCCCTGCCTTCCGCTCGTGGCGTAAACGTCACCCTGTGTTTTCTGTATGTAAACATATGTTTCTACTTTTCCATGTAGCATTGGTGTTAGCAACTTTGGAGGCAAAATCCACGTCTTAATATGTAAAATCTCGGCTTTTTAGAATCCTGGGGATAGCAAATTTGAAGGCAAGACCCGAATATAATTATATTTTAAGAAATAGTACCTTGTCCTGTATATTTTACTTGTCTGATATGTAGATGCCAAATTTAGGCAATTTTAGTGGTCTGGTTATGACAACTTTCAAGTCGAAACCCACGCCGAATTGTGCAAAACTTGTTATTCACTGTATTTTAGATGTAAACGCATAATTTAGGCATGTTCATTTTCGTGGTGATGGCAACTTTAGAGGCGAAATCCACGTCTAAATACGTAATTAATTCATTCATGGGTTTTTGAAAAATAACTTGGTGATGGCAACTTCGAAGACAAGACGCGCGTTGAAATATATTTTTAAAAAATTATAAAATTGATCTTGTCCTGGTTGTGACTAGTTTCTATGTGGAACCAGCGTCGGGTCTATGTAACATCGAAATACGTAAAAACTTGTCTATTCTTGGGTTTTTTAGTATCATGGTGATGGAAACTTTGGAGGTGACCCGCGTAGAAATATGTTTTCAAAAGTTATATCTTATACTGTATATGATATCTTATCTGGTAAATTTGATCTTGTCCTGTATGTAAATGCTAAATTTAGGCGTTTCCAATATCTTGGTTATGACTATTTTCAATGCGAAATCTACGTCGAATTGTGTAGAACGAGCCTCTCCTTATGTTGTATGTAAACACATAATTTGGACATGGTCAGTTTCGTTGATGGCAACTTTGGGTGTGAAACGTCCAAATACGTAACAACTTGTCTATTCTTGGGTTTTTGATATCCTGGTGATGGCAACTTTGGAGGTGAGACCCGCGTAGAAATATGTTTACAATAAATTGGTATCTTGTCCTGTTATTTGATATACATGCTAAATACTTATATGTACGCATTTTTAGTGTCCTGGTGATGACATATTTGCAGACATTTTCCTTGCCCCCTCTCGCATTTTTTTTTACTTTTCCACGAAAAAATATATAAGAAAGCGACCTTTAATTTTTGACCTCATTTGCGTAAAATTGGAGCAACAGCAAAAGTTGGCACAGTAAACAAATCCCTGTTTTCCCCCCAGCTATGATTTCGTTGTAAATGTAACTTTGAAGGCGAAATCCGCGTCGAAATATCTAAAAACATGTATTTAGCTGTGATGCCGATGTAAATGATGCGCAATTTATATACATTTTCAATTTCTGATGATAGCACATAGCAATCCCGCGTCTAATTATGCAAACACAAAGCAAACTTTTGTTTTTTATTAAAGGACAATGGCATTTATTACCGTACCTATAATCTTTTTCGACTTGTGCTGTTTGCAAATGATTCTTATCTTAATCTTGTTCTATAATAACTGTAAATCTCGTCTTTGCATATTGATAATCGCTCCATATCTAACTCGTTAGTTTAATTAATTAACTTTGTCACAGAAAATTACAGACGTAATTACTTATTATGCTAATTTAGCGGCTTGAAAAATTCGTATTTATGGTCCCAATTTAATTGATATTAGCTACTTCTAGGTGGTCGACGACTGAGAGGAGCCCCCAATTAAAAAAAAGTGTGAAACGCAGCCTATGTAGGTCCACTTCCGACTGATACCCGATACCCGTCTAAAAATTAATTAATCACGAAGCCAAGGCCACCTGCGAGAAAAATGTGTCTGTAGGTCGGCGCTCGGTTACGTCGCGCGAAAATAAAGGTACATTACATTGTAACAAAATAAATAATTATCGTAGCGATTAGATGGAATTGATGAGGTAATGGTTTACATTATTGTGCGAAATAGTACCAAATTTGGGGGAATTAGTCCAAGGCGGCGAGGTAGCGAGCCAGCGGCCATATGTGAGGTTGGCGCCTGTCAGCCTCAAGCTCACAGTCATTTTTGATTCGATCTGTATGGATACAGTGGCGTACTGCGTCAGAAAACACGTAGTATTCAACATCGATATTGAACATACGTATAGAACATCCCTCGCATACCATGTACAGAGCTTGGTGCGAGAGTGACTACACATATCAGGCCACGCACACGCACCCATGTGATAGTGATTTTAAAATATATATATACCAAAATTTACCTTATCGCTACTTTTAGCTTATATCGGGTGATCCAAAAAAACGGAATTTTTATCATAACTTTTCCTATAAAATTTTATCCTTATTTTTTCATATATTTTCAATTTTTTGGGCTCATTTGAAAGCTAGGGCTTCCTGCGATATGATTATCTACCGGAAACTTATATTGTCATGTGTTGACAAAGTCGGGTTGCATAAAATATATCTGCTAACTTGTCTACCCTCGCAGTAAAGTATATATCCTAATTGAAAATTGGAACAAAAATACTGTATTTGACGAAAGCACCTCATTAAGGTACGAAAATGCATTACCTAGTCGAATAATTTGGTCACCGACAAGTGACAAAGGATACTTAACAGGGATTAGCATTAAATAAACTCGAGATAATCCACACACAGGTCAAGGTCAGAACTATCTTTCTTTCCTTTTCTTACAAAAATAATAGGGGTAGAAAACTAATAGATCAACTAATATTAAATTTGAGTAGTTTAGCAATTGTATTGCTTACAATACAATTAATAATAATTCTCTGAATATATTTCTCGGAAAAATTTTCCGAAACTTCGAACTTACTAGCGGTCGCTCGTCCTGAATGGATACACTACTATTATCAACACACTAAAGCATTATTGTTGAGTGTGACCTAACATGTTGCACAGTTTACATTTAATTATACGTTTATTGTAATCGGTAAAGCGCTAATCAACTTAAAGCAGTAATCATTTAATTCGCGGTTAAATTTAAAGTTGGAAGTTCTAGCTTTGATATCGGTAGCGGTCGTTCCCTGGTTGGTACATTAACTCTTATCTATCTCCAGACGTGGAATGATTATGCTTTGCTCTGCTCTCGTTTCCCTTGAAATCGAAGACGAACTCGGCGACGACGACTTGGAACGCCTTTTACTTTGTCAAAAGCCTGTTTTGTTTGCAGAAAACATCTAGTCAGAGAGCAAATACCCCCACCTGCGACCAATTACATCCACAAATCACAGATTAGTAGCAAAAATCGTTTGTCAATTCCTAACCAAGCATAGACCGGTTTCGCACATATTAGTTCTCACAGCATACAACTTATAGGCGATGGAAGAGGCAAACGACAAAAGCCACTCAGCCAGTCTTGGGCCTTAGATTTATTTTTATCCTTCCTCATATCAAGTATCACATCACTATTTGCTCACAAAATAATTTACACAATTAAAACAGTCCACTAATAAGGCACCGAGTATATCCCACTTCTGCATAAAAACATTTTATTTCTCGCTTAACGTAACACTAGGACAACTACGAAGACACCAATCATCTTCGGCGCTAACAACACAATGCCTAATTCGATGTAATACTCGTAATATCCGAGATCGACTTTTTACGCCTAAACGTGACACTTATGTAAGCACACATAATGGAATATTTGTAATAGGTGTATAATATATTTAACAACGTCATATGTCAGGCTGACATTTTTTTGGAAGAATTTTGAAACTGGCCAAGCGTTGCGTTGGGGGAAAGTGTGCAAATGTGGAAAAATAATTTGTAACAATGTACGAGTAGATGTCTGTTGTAAAATAAAGTAAAAAAATTAAGGCTCGTTCATATCTAATTTGCCCTCGTGTGTCGATCTGTATAATCTATAGCCTTATAGTTTTTTTGGTAACGCTAATGACAGCTGCAACAATAGTATAAATGCAGTTTCACAGTTTTTAAGAAAACTATACTTTTCGCTTTGTCACCATCTCAGATCCTCACGGGGGTATAATGAAGTAGCTAATTTTCAGGTCTTCTCCAGTATCTTTGTGTTGTCGAAACCTATGGAATGCCATTGTTGTTTTCACGTGTTGGAAAAAGAATGAAGTAGTTTGATGAGTTCTTACCGAATGCACATGTTCTTCCTTCCTTATGATAACCCATCTATTGGTTTGTCCTACGTACGACTTATTGCAGTCAAGCAACGGTATCTCATACACTTCTTGAGCTTATTTTTGTCTTTTATCTTATTGTGTGCATCTATGTTGTGCTTTCGTATAATGTTGCTTATCTTGTATGTGGTTCCTTTTACATTACGGTAGGTAAGCTTTCCTTTTGGTTCTTCGGTGGCTCATCTACACTATTTGTTCCGTATTTCCAGATCAACCTCAACCAAAACTTTGGTGTTAAAACTTACTAGAAGGTGCTTGGGTTCTACGGTTTCAGTCTTTATTAAATCTGAGATCGTCTTTACGTGTATGACTTCATCTTCTCGGTGTATGGCAGAAGTTTCCGTGCTTAGTATCTGGCTAAATCTTGAAACAGAAATCCAAAAGAGGTGACAATTGGTCTTCGGGGTGCTCATTCTTTGTGTATTTTTGGAAGTCCATATAATTTGGGATATCGTGATGATTTTTCAGTAGGAATCAGCTGACTTTGTATATATTTATCTATTGGGCTGCTCTTGATCTTGGTATTGGTAGTCTTATCAGGGTATGTTGTTGGATCTGTTGTGATAATACGTAGGTATATTGGGTCATATAGTAGTGTTTATATTTTTCTACGTTATTCGTTACTATTAATTACAACTGTAACACTTCCCTTGCAGCTAGTAATATTATGTTTTCATCCATGAGTCTCAACTCCTTTAGGGCTTTCACTTCTTTGTATGGGGGACTTCCCTTGGGCGCCGCGCCGTTCAGTTCGAGTAACCAGAACAACAAGTAGTTATGGAGAAGAACCTAAAGATGGTAGTTTTTCTCTTCCGAAAAGTCGTTACGTGCTTCAATAATAGAAGATACGTGGGAAAAGAGCCAGAAATTATCTACAATGCAAAAATATGCCGACCTGCGGTTTGTGCAAATCGAGGTTTGCCTCGCCTTTGCGCATGAGGATAGAGGAATTTCGATCTGTTGCATGTATTCGTATTTATTTAAAGCATCAATATATTCAAAGTATGCTGTCACTAACACAAATTAATATTCACAAACGTTTTGCCTAACGAAATATATGCAAATCCGTCCCATGATATATTAGAAAACAATTACCCGAGCTCTTATTAATTTGAATATTAACGATAGACACAAATATCCGACGAATCTAAATCACCGTGAAACCTAATTGACGCTTGCTGTCCATTTTTATAAAACATGCGTAGGCACCCGGAGTTTCAACGCAGTCATACCACACTGATTTGAAACAGGAATACTAAACTAATGGCAGCTAAGGAGAAACGTCAGTGGACGGTTTGAAGTCAAAAACTATCAGCAAATTTCCTTAATATAATGTGTAATGTGTAAATAATATAGTGTGAAGGATATTGTAAATATCTATAAATGCTTTATAAAAAAAATATTCTGAATGTAATTTATTTTATGTGGTTCCCTCACCAGAAGCACATGGCCGGTTTAAAATTTGAGGTCCAAGAAACGAAGACCGAAAAATCCCACAATTCCGAAATAAATAGTCGCGAGTATGGTGGACCCTGCTGACAGCAACCATATAGAACATCAGAGTCTTCTTTCGCTCAATGCCAATAAATCTACTCCGATGATAGTAGGACCAGAAATTTCGAATGGTATTTCTTCTGTCCTATCTGCCCTCGCACATCATGGATTGGACCGAGATCTTCGCAAGGCTACAATGGGTGATTGCCCAAATATAAAGAATTGCAAAGCTTTACAACAACCCGAGTTGATCCGGGATCAAATCTTGCCTGGATACAGTTGCTCTTAAATATGATAATTTTTTTTCGATGATCCAACGTCAACTAGCAGCTGTGATTAGCACATTGGCTCTTCCACTAGATACACAGTTTGTTGCTACATCGGCCGAACCCACCGAGAATAACAAATTACAATTGGAACAGTTGGGTCATCCGGTCCGACTGTTGACTGACTCATTTCACGTCCTTTCACTACACCGAAGCTATTTGGTGACTCCTTTCTTGGACTCCATTCTTAAACCAGTATTAGACGATAAACACATTTGATGATTTTTTATTTGGGCAACAGTTTTCAACCCAGTTGAGGGCATCCAAAGATGCACAGCGTGTTGGTGGAAGTATTAAGAAGCGCAGACCATTTCCTTTGGCAAATTCCTCCTCAAGTTGGCTACGGGAAAGATTGTCAATAAAGCAAGCCCATCCGGTATATCCCGCTCGACTTTAAACTACAGGCGCCCCAACAATTAAATTAAAATGAGGAATCGACAAAACTCACTTAATTATCGGTTTATAAAATATAAAGGATTTTCTCCCCATGAGGCACTACATTTGCCTGAGTTTGAGGTCCATCTATGTTCATTTTGCTTAGATGTGAGTATGTCACGTCACGTATGACTAGGTCAACATCTCGCTCTTTATCCCTAGGCTCATAATGTGTTTAGAATATTTAGGTGGTTCTGTATATTGGCTAATGATACGACGGGATCGTCCTGTGTTGAATGGCAACATCATCGGCAAATGCATTAATTGTATTGTCTGCTGACAGATCTGTGTAAATGAGAAATAGGAGGGGTCCTAGGAGCCAGCCTTGTGGAATACCTGATTTGATGTAGTGGCAACATGACAGTGCGTCATTGTCACAATTCATTCACCGGGAAATTTCTGTCGGTTATAGGATGATATAGAAGATAATAATTACTGTTTAGTCTATTCTTCAGTTTAAGGAGAAGGCTTGTATGCATGCGTTGTCGAACGCTTATGGAATGTCGAGAAATACTCCACAGCAGTATTTCTTTTGTTCAAGGCTCTTTGCGATTTCATTCATAACTCTATGCTTGGTGTTTTCAATATTGTGGTGTACTCGGAAGCAAAACGGATAGATAGTTAGCATGTTGGTCAGTTCGTGGTCTTCTGGTAGCATAAATAGTCGTTCAAAAAAGTTTGCTTGTGATGGATAGTAAACTGATAGGTCTGTAAGGTATGCTTCTTGTGCTGGGGGGTTTGCCAGTTTTGTGAAGCATTCGATTATAAATGGTGATGAGGAGAGCAATAGTTTTATGCGGTAACTTCTTTAGAATTTTTGCAGTTATTTATTCTGATTATAACTAAAGTGGCATAGTATTCAACTATAAAACCCAATCATTATACACAGAAGTAGCAACTAATCTTTAACGTATTTAAGAGGCATTAAATTATCCAACAAAGAGATACCTAATCGTACTCGGATCACCGGCAGTTAAATACGCCGTAATACTCCTATTATGCTTATTTATATTTACAGAGATTCACAGCAGTTAACGATAGGGATAGGCCAAAGTTTATTTTGTTAAGACATAAACTATGTGCTGCATAAACGGATTTTATTACACTTACTTTGTTAAATGAGTGTCATTAACATAAATATGTAACTTTACGGCTCGTTATCTCTTCTAAAAACTGCTGCAAATATTGAAAACAAGAGGTCGTAAAACAGAATATGTAGTGTTGTTATTCACCAACGTAACTATAATACATTCACATCGCTAATTTTAAGAGAATTCCTAAAATGATCTGTGGAATATCGAACAAAACTGAAATCAATATTGGTGATGGACCTATGCGAACAAGATTTTTAACAGTAATCAACTGCGGGTACGGTAAGATTGAGTAGCATTATGTAGCATTCTATTGCATTTCCTATGGCTTTCAATTTTTTTAAAACATTTTTACAATCGACAAAATTTTAATCTACAGTGGTCAGTCACGCAAGCACTAGGGCGCGATTCCTATAAACAAAAATAGCACCACTCCCAAAAATTAATCAGGTCATTGTATTTAGATGTTAGTACGTTAATAGTAGGGATAACTTCCTTTCTTATCGGCTGACTGAATATTTTCTCATCATATGTAAATCATGACTCAAAAAGTACTGCCACAGATAATTTTTAGGAAATTTATTATGTTACGCCAGTAAAGAGATTTAGAAAATAGTAAAACAAATTTGGTAGTGATTCATTGATTCATTAATCGATTACCATGTTGAAAATAACAGTTTTTACGTAATATTGGCTATAATTGTAGGTTTGTCTAATGCGCGTGGGAAAAATTATAATAATATGTTATGACTTACGATCATTGGGTTTACGTAATTTCAAATTAAGGAATTGCTTAAACTGAAACGCAACAATTACTATAATGTTACTGCCAGTTCTTTTCTCAAATTAATATACTCATGAAATTTTTACTTTTTACAAATTTTCGAGCGATATAAAAATATGAAAATAGAACAATATATATATATATATATATATATATATATATATATATATATATATATATATATATATATATATATATATATATATATATATATATATATATATATATATATATATATTTGTGAAAAGAAATCTTGGGTTTGTAGCAATCCATTACATAGATAAATAAGCAACTAGATGAATAATAAGGAAGATACACTTACCAGTTGTATATCTGGACATATATAGGTATAGGTATAGGTAAGATGTACAAGTATTTCACTTTCATTGAGGATCTTCAGAGTGATGTACGATTTGTTTTTTTCCTTATTATTCATCTATTTCCTTATTTCTATGTAATGGATTGTTACAAACCCAAGATTTATTTTCACAAAACAAATATGAATAACAAAGCAAAGCAAAGCTAATATATCATCTTAAATCTTAGGCTAGGACAAATACACGTAATTGAATACAAAATTTCTTACGTATCATATGTAGAAAAGTGTGAATTATTGCTATTATAACTAAGTATATCTATAAATAATCATATTGTATAATAGATGAACTATAATTTAGTTATAATGATGTTAGAAATCACTTAGCTGAGAGATTTCTCGTTTAAAGTATTGTGCAACACAATTTAGTAGGTATCAAATAATATATTAACGGAAATGATTACGAATACAAAATTATATATATATATATATATATATATATATATATATATATATATATATATATATATATATATATATATATATATATATATATATATATCAAAAGATATCATATTATTATATAGAAATGAAAATTATAGTATATATTAAATAAGAATTAGGAATGTAAAATGTAGGTATAGTAGACATAGTGAATGTGCAAAGATACTAAGCATAAATAAACTCGATAACTAAAGGGGCAAAGGGCATGGCATAGACATATAGTATAGATAATGGTATATGGCATAGACTTTATTATAAAAAGAAATCAAGAGATCAGGAAAACAAAAAGGGTGCAAACCAAGCAAGAAAATAATAATTCAGAAAGAAATCGGATGTCAGAGAAAATAAGAAAAGGAGATTTCAGATAGAAATTTAGCAGCAGATTGCAGATAGAAATAAGGGAAGAAGAGGATTAAAAGAATTGTTGAGTTGCAGAGAAATCAGATAGACGGGGTATGCTAAAAATTATTATCAATTAGCCGGACAAAATCAAAGTTTTGAATATAAAAGCGTAAAGAAGCAACGTTAGACAAGTTTAAGGTACCTTATCATATCATTCGAATATAAGTCATAACTATAAACTGAGATATCAAAACTGTTGAACAGTTTTCTAAATTATGAATTTAACTTACCTTCATAAAAGAACATTAAATTACTTAAAGAAATTTAACTTACCTTCATAAAAGAAAAGAACAGATTTTTACTTTTTACAATAGCTCATTTACTATCATTTTCTCATACCTACCACATTACAATATTCCATTTTTGATCCTATATATATCTATAGTATCATAATCATCAAATTTGTTATAAATAAATGTGTTAAATTGATATATATATATATATATATATATATATATATATATATATATATATATATATATATATATATATATATATATATATATATATATATATATATATATATATATATATATATATATATATATATATATATATATATATATATATATATATATGTATATATATATATATATATATATATATATGTTGATTTTCAGGTTTTCATGGGTGTAGTATGTAGTAGTTGATTTCGGGTCTTCTCCCATGTATGTTATCTTCTTCTCGATACGTTATATATTGAAAAATGCAATTTATTGTTAGCTAGTAAATCACTTTTCTATCGACTGAGGTTAAAAATTTCAATGGTTCTTTTAAGCAATTTCGAAAACTATGTACCAATTTTATAAAAACTTATGCTTATTTATTTATATTTGTTTGTATTTATAGCTACTTGTTTGTATGTTTGTAAACACCTACCTAATACTGTCAAGGACACAATAACTCATCAAACACCTACAACTGGCACTAAGACAATAACAAAAAATATTCGTTAATACAACGTGCGAAATTATACCTATATGCGTGCGCCACCACCCTATAGATGTCTTTCAGGCGATACCAACACATGAAACGTTCGCTCGGAAAAAATAAACACAAATACATTTGCAGTACGCATCCAATTGCAATTTGTCTTTAATATATTATAAATTAAATGTAGTTAACATTATTGTTTTTTATTTTATTTCCTATATTAGGATAATTGCACGCGCCCCTGAGCACCGCACTCCATTAGTTTGAATATCAAATGAAAGCACTATAAAAAATATACGAAGTACCTAGGTGTAATTATTGACAAAATGTTTAATTATTCACAACAAGTAAAGCAAATAGCGATTAAATGATCCGCAATTATTAAAACATCACACCCACTGTTATCTAAAAACATCCACATGACTACTGAAAATAAGTTAATGCTGTACAGAAGTGTAATACGCCCAACGATAACGTACGCGGCTCCGGTATGGTGCTGCATAACGGCTGCTAAATATATTCATATTCATATTCAAAATCCTGAGGCTGTGCGGCGGCTCTGATAGATACATTACATCAAATAAGTAGCATCCAATTGATAAAAGATTACATAACAGAAATGCCACAGAAATTCTACATGCAAGTCATACACAGTTATAGCCTGACAACAGACATAACGAACACAAGACACGACCCAGACAAACACATAAAAGATCGATTACCCTATCAAACAATATCCATTTTCCACATCCCACTACCTAACCCCAACCCCCCACAACCCTAGACAGACAAACACAAGACAAAGCAAAGGACTAAGACAGGGAGATGGTCAATTACAAAATTCAAAAACAGTATAAAAATGAAAGCAGGTTTTGCCAAATATTTTCCTGTATAAAACAATAATAATCAATAAGCAATAACAGAAACGTAAGCAGAAGACAATATCAACCAGAAATGGAATTAGCTCGCACAACCCCTCTAAGAGCGACGGCGGAGAGAGGGTCATACTCGCCAGCAGGCACCGCACTGTCGCGCCAATAAAGATAAAGAAACGAAATAGCAACAGGTCATTATGGAAATTGAAATTTAACAGAAAACAGAGTTCTCCTTGAGGAATTATTTATCTCGAAATTAGCTGCCTTATTTGGAAAATTTAATATAGCTCATAGAAACAATAATTATGATTTATCATCTACAGCTATTTTCTGAAGTGGTCGCGAAATTGCCCCGACCTCTCATGTAAAATAATCGGCGCGGAATGATAAATTAAAATTAATTGCATTTGAGTTAATTTGAATACGCGTTTGTTAACATCCTTATAAAAATGCGCATTGACTGGTCAAAAGTTTAGGATACAGGATGAAACTACAATTTTGCTCTACAGGACATGTCGGCTAATATGAGAAAAAAAACACTTTTAGAAGTTTCCACCATACGCGGAAAATTACTTAGATATAATAAAATCGCTAATTAAGTCGCGATTTGCCGATCGGGTAATCGTGATAGGTGAAATACTGATCTGCTTCTTAATATATTTTTTACTTTTATGGGTTCCTTTATCTAACATGCAAAGCGCTTGTAATGCTCTTTATCTCACATGCGAAGACTGTCTGGGTACGTACCAGAAAAATAATGACCTTGACATGCGTCTAGTATAATTCTCTTATGCATGAAAACGTCCCATTACAAGAATTGTTTCGACAAGCCAACCAATAATAAAAAAAACGGTTAGGAAAAACGCCACGGAACCGTATCGATTATGCAAATAAGCCGCAGAACTGTGCTCATTGTTTACATCTTGTACTAATTAAAAGCGAGATTAGAGCTAGCTAAAGCAACAGTTGTTATTAGCGTTGAGTGAGATATAATTTCTCACTCAACGGTTATTAGTAATGAATGAGTGATTCCATAGATTTTCTTGCAACTCATGCACAATATTATTTACGTTTTTTCGTTGGTCAGTTTTTGTAGACCACTCGTTTCAAATCAAACGCCCTGTGTATGTTTTTTTATTTTGCGGTTAGAGCAAAGGTGTTTTCCGTTGAAACGTACGAGCCTTCACTGAGTCACCCTATACTTGCAAAACAAAAACCATCGATTGCCGGTCGAGAGTTTGGCATTTATAGAAACCGAGTAGGCGAACTGGAAACACAATCATGTGCTAAGACTGCTAAGAACGTTCAGGTATAACAAATGAACATCTAGATAAAAATAATTCATTCATGCGCTTGTTAAATAGACAGGTGTAGACGTTCTGCGAATACGATTTGAATCATCGCTCTCGTCATTTTTGGACGTACCTAATGGCAGTTTTTCCGTATCTGCTATAATGTGCTACGGTGATTAGAAGATTAGATGATCTGGAAAATGTCCGAGTAGGCCGTGGAATTTTTTCGCATAACCGCCTTCGATGTGGTGTTTCATTACCTACCACAGGATGCGTGGAATTTTGAGATAGTTCCAAGGATAATTAGATTACAGTTAGGTATATATTAGTCGGAGAGCAGGACGTTCCAAATATGCAAAATAAGAGTGGCCTATGCAACTCGCGACCATACAAAAACTGATGTCGTATTCTTATGTAAAATGACTTGTTGAACTCGATTATGGAGATCGCAAATCGATTCGGAATTGTGAGGTTTGAAAATATTCCATTATTCTTCTTTTTTAGGAATTTTCCGCAAAAATCGTTCATTTATGTTTAACACGTCGTATCTCAGTTAAATCTTGTCGTATATGGTATATGTCTGACATTTCGGCAATATACCATTGAAACTATGCTGAATACTACTGCTGAATACTACTGTTATTTTGTCTAAAACGCCTAGAATTTTAACAAATAAAATATATTCCGGCCCGGGATTCAGAATTCGCCCGAAATGCAGGGTATAAGTATGTATCTAGGTACTTTTTTTATTTTAGGAGATAACTATATATTATATGCCACGAATGAAATGTAGAGAAAGAAACAAGGAAGATTTTTTACTAAAATCATCTTTCGATTAAATGCACGGTTTTCTATCAATAGGAAGTTGAAAACAAACGATTGGCGCCGCGGCTGTTCGCAGAACGTGAATTTCCATCGTAAAATGGTACAATTTTGCGTCTTAAATTTTGCGATCAATATTCATACTTTTGGTGTCCTCGATAAAATTCATAATCTTCCTAAAAAGCCTATAATGATAACTTCATATTATTATTAATTAATCGTAAATCAGGTCTTCTAACCGAGCCAAGTTCTTCACAAATAAAAACTTCTAGTATGCGCTAGGGTAACAGGTAACAGATTTAGTAAATAAACATTACATTGTGCTTCAGAATAATTCGCTAACTTTACATGGAGGTTGCCATTATCTGTTTATATAAATAGTTGTTTGTCCATATTAGTTTTAACTGGGAAATATGACTAACTTATTTCAAGATTGCTTTTGTAGGACATGGACACACACACATCTTAATACATTAACGAAGCCATATAATAATAACAAAAAAGTATAATATTATATGCTTATGAAACCGTTATTAATTTGCTTGTTGTAACTGTGGGACAGATCATTTTTTACTCGAGATCCCATTACGATTCGTCATAATATATATTTAGTCACCGTTTTTCCTACAGTTTTAAATTGATAATAATTCGGGACAATGCGGCATCTGATTCAAGAAAGTATAATCCGCAGAAGCCTACCTAGCTTGAATTTGAAAAACTTACTGCATAATAATCGACTATGGCAAATTCCAAGGCAAAAAGCTTCAGGACATGGTTTGTTACTGGTCACAATTCAGAATGGACAAACTCAAAAACGTACTTACCGAATTTGCATCTCGCAT
>CAXKVY010010748.1:0-29306 GCA_964058915.1 Tetropium fuscum
AAGGTGGCCGTTATTAACAATACAAGGAACTCCATTTGATGAGTTCCGGGAAAATAAAAAGTGGTCGTTCATTAAGGTGGCCGTTCTAGGAAGTAGGAAAAAGTGACCGTTAATAAAGGTTTTACTGTATATTTAATATACAATAAACTTTAATAAAATGCGAGAAACTCGTGTGTAGTGATTTTGGAAATTAATATTCAGTAAATCCCGAACTAGGAGATCTCAAGTCTCAAAATGACATCCTTCTGCGGTGTAGGTCAGAAACTAAGCTTCCTATACTTAAATTATTGTAAGATGAATCCGTCACGCCAATGAATCAAAACAATAATGTATATTTACAAACAAACCCCATTACTTTCAGCTAATTATTGTCCACACAATGCTATCACGCCATAATAATAATAATTTAATCCATGATCTGTGATCTCGGCGGACAAAAACGCTACGCACAATCGCACTAATAAGGAAGAACAACGCAATCTCATTCCATCTGTTCATGTATTATATTGCATGATTATATTATTATGTGTATGTATAATTTATTCCTTATAAGGGACTTTATTTATGATATTAGTGCTAAATAATGTGCCTCTACAAATGTCCGTTAGATTTCTTTTTGCTTATAAAAATTTAAAATATTCACTTTATGTTGACGTTCCAATATTATCATTATATTTTAAGATTTTAGACCAAATTATTTTTTCTTAAATTTGGTAATAAGATTTTTTTTTAATTTTCCGTAGTAATCAATCTCAAGAGTTAGTGGTTTTGTGACTTAAGGAACTACGTATTAATTTGTCCACGGCCATTTGATAATAATAATATATTTGAAAATTGTTGTATAATTGAGCCATTATATAATAGTATTGAATAATAACGGCTGATAATTATTATACACTTTACATTTGATTTACATACGTTGCCATGACAACGTCCACACAATATCCCGAATATTTGAACTTATAACGCAAGATAATATGACGCCGAATAGTGACAACTGATGAAATAAACGTTTTTAAGAAATTATTTTTTGTGACAATTATCCCAAAACGCATTAAGAACACAAAAACAACTCGATAAGATAAAAAAACGTACAATGGTCGTGGACAAATTATAGTATTCAACTTGCAAGTAATGCCCATTATTAACTGGGGCAAAAGTTGCGCCCCTGCCTTCCGCTCGTGGCGTAAACGTCACCCTGTGTTTTCTGTATGTAAACATATGTTTCTACTTTTCCATGTAGCATTGGTGTTAGCAACTTTGGAGGCAAAATCCACGTCTTAATATGTAAAATCTCGGCTTTTTAGAATCCTGGGGATAGCAAATTTGAAGGCAAGACCCGAATATAATTATATTTTAAGAAATAGTACCTTGTCCTGTATATTTTACTTGTCTGATATGTAGATGCCAAATTTAGGCAATTTTAGTGGTCTGGTTATGACAACTTTCAAGTCGAAACCCACGCCGAATTGTGCAAAACTTGTTATTCACTGTATTTTAGATGTAAACGCATAATTTAGGCATGTTCATTTTCGTGGTGATGGCAACTTTAGAGGCGAAATCCACGTCTAAATACGTAATTAATTCATTCATGGGTTTTTGAAAAATAACTTGGTGATGGCAACTTCGAAGACAAGACGCGCGTTGAAATATATTTTTAAAAAATTATAAAATTGATCTTGTCCTGGTTGTGACTAGTTTCTATGTGGAACCAGCGTCGGGTCTATGTAACATCGAAATACGTAAAAACTTGTCTATTCTTGGGTTTTTTAGTATCATGGTGATGGAAACTTTGGAGGTGACCCGCGTAGAAATATGTTTTCAAAAGTTATATCTTATACTGTATATGATATCTTATCTGGTAAATTTGATCTTGTCCTGTAT
Source organism: Tetropium fuscum (assembly GCA_964058915.1). Taxonomy (NCBI): domain Eukaryota; kingdom Metazoa; phylum Arthropoda; class Insecta; order Coleoptera; family Cerambycidae; genus Tetropium; species Tetropium fuscum. Next base: position 1,885 of record CAXKVY010010748.1, read on the forward strand.
GTAAATGCTAAATTTAGGCGTTTCCAATATCTTGGTTATGACTATTTTCAATGCGAAATCTACGTCGAATTGTGTAGAACGAGCCTCTCCTTATGTTGTATGTAAACACATAATTTGGACATGGTCAGTTTCGTTGATGGCAACTTTGGGTGTGAAACGTCCAAATACGTAACAACTTGTCTATTCTTGGGTTTTTGATATCCTGGTGATGGCAACTTTGGAGGTGAGACCCGCGTAGAAATATGTTTACAATAAATTGGTATCTTGTCCTGTTATTTGATATACATGCTAAATACTTATATGTACGCATTTTTAGTGTCCTGGTGATGACATATTTGCAGACATTTTCCTTGCCCCCTCTCGCATTTTTTTTTACTTTTCCACGAAAAAATATATAAGAAAGCGACCTTTAATTTTTGACCTCATTTGCGTAAAATTGGAGCAACAGCAAAAGTTGGCACAGTAAACAAATCCCTGTTTTCCCCCCAGCTATGATTTCGTTGTAAATGTAACTTTGAAGGCGAAATCCGCGTCGAAATATCTAAAAACATGTATTTAGCTGTGATGCCGATGTAAATGATGCGCAATTTATATACATTTTCAATTTCTGATGATAGCACATAGCAATCCCGCGTCTAATTATGCAAACACAAAGCAAACTTTTGTTTTTTATTAAAGGACAATGGCATTTATTACCGTACCTATAATCTTTTTCGACTTGTGCTGTTTGCAAATGATTCTTATCTTAATCTTGTTCTATAATAACTGTAAATCTCGTCTTTGCATATTGATAATCGCTCCATATCTAACTCGTTAGTTTAATTAATTAACTTTGTCACAGAAAATTACAGACGTAATTACTTATTATGCTAATTTAGCGGCTTGAAAAATTCGTATTTATGGTCCCAATTTAATTGATATTAGCTACTTCTAGGTGGTCGACGACTGAGAGGAGCCCCCAATTAAAAAAAAGTGTGAAACGCAGCCTATGTAGGTCCACTTCCGACTGATACCCGATACCCGTCTAAAAATTAATTAATCACGAAGCCAAGGCCACCTGCGAGAAAAATGTGTCTGTAGGTCGGCGCTCGGTTACGTCGCGCGAAAATAAAGGTACATTACATTGTAACAAAATAAATAATTATCGTAGCGATTAGATGGAATTGATGAGGTAATGGTTTACATTATTGTGCGAAATAGTACCAAATTTGGGGGAATTAGTCCAAGGCGGCGAGGTAGCGAGCCAGCGGCCATATGTGAGGTTGGCGCCTGTCAGCCTCAAGCTCACAGTCATTTTTGATTCGATCTGTATGGATACAGTGGCGTACTGCGTCAGAAAACACGTAGTATTCAACATCGATATTGAACATACGTATAGAACATCCCTCGCATACCATGTACAGAGCTTGGTGCGAGAGTGACTACACATATCAGGCCACGCACACGCACCCATGTGATAGTGATTTTAAAATATATATATACCAAAATTTACCTTATCGCTACTTTTAGCTTATATCGGGTGATCCAAAAAAACGGAATTTTTATCATAACTTTTCCTATAAAATTTTATCCTTATTTTTTCATATATTTTCAATTTTTTGGGCTCATTTGAAAGCTAGGGCTTCCTGCGATATGATTATCTACCGGAAACTTATATTGTCATGTGTTGACAAAGTCGGGTTGCATAAAATATATCTGCTAACTTGTCTACCCTCGCAGTAAAGTATATATCCTAATTGAAAATTGGAACAAAAATACTGTATTTGACGAAAGCACCTCATTAAGGTACGAAAATGCATTACCTAGTCGAATAATTTGGTCACCGACAAGTGACAAAGGATACTTAACAGGGATTAGCATTAAATAAACTCGAGATAATCCACACACAGGTCAAGGTCAGAACTATCTTTCTTTCCTTTTCTTACAAAAATAATAGGGGTAGAAAACTAATAGATCAACTAATATTAAATTTGAGTAGTTTAGCAATTGTATTGCTTACAATACAATTAATAATAATTCTCTGAATATATTTCTCGGAAAAATTTTCCGAAACTTCGAACTTACTAGCGGTCGCTCGTCCTGAATGGATACACTACTATTATCAACACACTAAAGCATTATTGTTGAGTGTGACCTAACATGTTGCACAGTTTACATTTAATTATACGTTTATTGTAATCGGTAAAGCGCTAATCAACTTAAAGCAGTAATCATTTAATTCGCGGTTAAATTTAAAGTTGGAAGTTCTAGCTTTGATATCGGTAGCGGTCGTTCCCTGGTTGGTACATTAACTCTTATCTATCTCCAGACGTGGAATGATTATGCTTTGCTCTGCTCTCGTTTCCCTTGAAATCGAAGACGAACTCGGCGACGACGACTTGGAACGCCTTTTACTTTGTCAAAAGCCTGTTTTGTTTGCAGAAAACATCTAGTCAGAGAGCAAATACCCCCACCTGCGACCAATTACATCCACAAATCACAGATTAGTAGCAAAAATCGTTTGTCAATTCCTAACCAAGCATAGACCGGTTTCGCACATATTAGTTCTCACAGCATACAACTTATAGGCGATGGAAGAGGCAAACGACAAAAGCCACTCAGCCAGTCTTGGGCCTTAGATTTATTTTTATCCTTCCTCATATCAAGTATCACATCACTATTTGCTCACAAAATAATTTACACAATTAAAACAGTCCACTAATAAGGCACCGAGTATATCCCACTTCTGCATAAAAACATTTTATTTCTCGCTTAACGTAACACTAGGACAACTACGAAGACACCAATCATCTTCGGCGCTAACAACACAATGCCTAATTCGATGTAATACTCGTAATATCCGAGATCGACTTTTTACGCCTAAACGTGACACTTATGTAAGCACACATAATGGAATATTTGTAATAGGTGTATAATATATTTAACAACGTCATATGTCAGGCTGACATTTTTTTGGAAGAATTTTGAAACTGGCCAAGCGTTGCGTTGGGGGAAAGTGTGCAAATGTGGAAAAATAATTTGTAACAATGTACGAGTAGATGTCTGTTGTAAAATAAAGTAAAAAAATTAAGGCTCGTTCATATCTAATTTGCCCTCGTGTGTCGATCTGTATAATCTATAGCCTTATAGTTTTTTTGGTAACGCTAATGACAGCTGCAACAATAGTATAAATGCAGTTTCACAGTTTTTAAGAAAACTATACTTTTCGCTTTGTCACCATCTCAGATCCTCACGGGGGTATAATGAAGTAGCTAATTTTCAGGTCTTCTCCAGTATCTTTGTGTTGTCGAAACCTATGGAATGCCATTGTTGTTTTCACGTGTTGGAAAAAGAATGAAGTAGTTTGATGAGTTCTTACCGAATGCACATGTTCTTCCTTCCTTATGATAACCCATCTATTGGTTTGTCCTACGTACGACTTATTGCAGTCAAGCAACGGTATCTCATACACTTCTTGAGCTTATTTTTGTCTTTTATCTTATTGTGTGCATCTATGTTGTGCTTTCGTATAATGTTGCTTATCTTGTATGTGGTTCCTTTTACATTACGGTAGGTAAGCTTTCCTTTTGGTTCTTCGGTGGCTCATCTACACTATTTGTTCCGTATTTCCAGATCAACCTCAACCAAAACTTTGGTGTTAAAACTTACTAGAAGGTGCTTGGGTTCTACGGTTTCAGTCTTTATTAAATCTGAGATCGTCTTTACGTGTATGACTTCATCTTCTCGGTGTATGGCAGAAGTTTCCGTGCTTAGTATCTGGCTAAATCTTGAAACAGAAATCCAAAAGAGGTGACAATTGGTCTTCGGGGTGCTCATTCTTTGTGTATTTTTGGAAGTCCATATAATTTGGGATATCGTGATGATTTTTCAGTAGGAATCAGCTGACTTTGTATATATTTATCTATTGGGCTGCTCTTGATCTTGGTATTGGTAGTCTTATCAGGGTATGTTGTTGGATCTGTTGTGATAATACGTAGGTATATTGGGTCATATAGTAGTGTTTATATTTTTCTACGTTATTCGTTACTATTAATTACAACTGTAACACTTCCCTTGCAGCTAGTAATATTATGTTTTCATCCATGAGTCTCAACTCCTTTAGGGCTTTCACTTCTTTGTATGGGGGACTTCCCTTGGGCGCCGCGCCGTTCAGTTCGAGTAACCAGAACAACAAGTAGTTATGGAGAAGAACCTAAAGATGGTAGTTTTTCTCTTCCGAAAAGTCGTTACGTGCTTCAATAATAGAAGATACGTGGGAAAAGAGCCAGAAATTATCTACAATGCAAAAATATGCCGACCTGCGGTTTGTGCAAATCGAGGTTTGCCTCGCCTTTGCGCATGAGGATAGAGGAATTTCGATCTGTTGCATGTATTCGTATTTATTTAAAGCATCAATATATTCAAAGTATGCTGTCACTAACACAAATTAATATTCACAAACGTTTTGCCTAACGAAATATATGCAAATCCGTCCCATGATATATTAGAAAACAATTACCCGAGCTCTTATTAATTTGAATATTAACGATAGACACAAATATCCGACGAATCTAAATCACCGTGAAACCTAATTGACGCTTGCTGTCCATTTTTATAAAACATGCGTAGGCACCCGGAGTTTCAACGCAGTCATACCACACTGATTTGAAACAGGAATACTAAACTAATGGCAGCTAAGGAGAAACGTCAGTGGACGGTTTGAAGTCAAAAACTATCAGCAAATTTCCTTAATATAATGTGTAATGTGTAAATAATATAGTGTGAAGGATATTGTAAATATCTATAAATGCTTTATAAAAAAAATATTCTGAATGTAATTTATTTTATGTGGTTCCCTCACCAGAAGCACATGGCCGGTTTAAAATTTGAGGTCCAAGAAACGAAGACCGAAAAATCCCACAATTCCGAAATAAATAGTCGCGAGTATGGTGGACCCTGCTGACAGCAACCATATAGAACATCAGAGTCTTCTTTCGCTCAATGCCAATAAATCTACTCCGATGATAGTAGGACCAGAAATTTCGAATGGTATTTCTTCTGTCCTATCTGCCCTCGCACATCATGGATTGGACCGAGATCTTCGCAAGGCTACAATGGGTGATTGCCCAAATATAAAGAATTGCAAAGCTTTACAACAACCCGAGTTGATCCGGGATCAAATCTTGCCTGGATACAGTTGCTCTTAAATATGATAATTTTTTTTCGATGATCCAACGTCAACTAGCAGCTGTGATTAGCACATTGGCTCTTCCACTAGATACACAGTTTGTTGCTACATCGGCCGAACCCACCGAGAATAACAAATTACAATTGGAACAGTTGGGTCATCCGGTCCGACTGTTGACTGACTCATTTCACGTCCTTTCACTACACCGAAGCTATTTGGTGACTCCTTTCTTGGACTCCATTCTTAAACCAGTATTAGACGATAAACACATTTGATGATTTTTTATTTGGGCAACAGTTTTCAACCCAGTTGAGGGCATCCAAAGATGCACAGCGTGTTGGTGGAAGTATTAAGAAGCGCAGACCATTTCCTTTGGCAAATTCCTCCTCAAGTTGGCTACGGGAAAGATTGTCAATAAAGCAAGCCCATCCGGTATATCCCGCTCGACTTTAAACTACAGGCGCCCCAACAATTAAATTAAAATGAGGAATCGACAAAACTCACTTAATTATCGGTTTATAAAATATAAAGGATTTTCTCCCCATGAGGCACTACATTTGCCTGAGTTTGAGGTCCATCTATGTTCATTTTGCTTAGATGTGAGTATGTCACGTCACGTATGACTAGGTCAACATCTCGCTCTTTATCCCTAGGCTCATAATGTGTTTAGAATATTTAGGTGGTTCTGTATATTGGCTAATGATACGACGGGATCGTCCTGTGTTGAATGGCAACATCATCGGCAAATGCATTAATTGTATTGTCTGCTGACAGATCTGTGTAAATGAGAAATAGGAGGGGTCCTAGGAGCCAGCCTTGTGGAATACCTGATTTGATGTAGTGGCAACATGACAGTGCGTCATTGTCACAATTCATTCACCGGGAAATTTCTGTCGGTTATAGGATGATATAGAAGATAATAATTACTGTTTAGTCTATTCTTCAGTTTAAGGAGAAGGCTTGTATGCATGCGTTGTCGAACGCTTATGGAATGTCGAGAAATACTCCACAGCAGTATTTCTTTTGTTCAAGGCTCTTTGCGATTTCATTCATAACTCTATGCTTGGTGTTTTCAATATTGTGGTGTACTCGGAAGCAAAACGGATAGATAGTTAGCATGTTGGTCAGTTCGTGGTCTTCTGGTAGCATAAATAGTCGTTCAAAAAAGTTTGCTTGTGATGGATAGTAAACTGATAGGTCTGTAAGGTATGCTTCTTGTGCTGGGGGGTTTGCCAGTTTTGTGAAGCATTCGATTATAAATGGTGATGAGGAGAGCAATAGTTTTATGCGGTAACTTCTTTAGAATTTTTGCAGTTATTTATTCTGATTATAACTAAAGTGGCATAGTATTCAACTATAAAACCCAATCATTATACACAGAAGTAGCAACTAATCTTTAACGTATTTAAGAGGCATTAAATTATCCAACAAAGAGATACCTAATCGTACTCGGATCACCGGCAGTTAAATACGCCGTAATACTCCTATTATGCTTATTTATATTTACAGAGATTCACAGCAGTTAACGATAGGGATAGGCCAAAGTTTATTTTGTTAAGACATAAACTATGTGCTGCATAAACGGATTTTATTACACTTACTTTGTTAAATGAGTGTCATTAACATAAATATGTAACTTTACGGCTCGTTATCTCTTCTAAAAACTGCTGCAAATATTGAAAACAAGAGGTCGTAAAACAGAATATGTAGTGTTGTTATTCACCAACGTAACTATAATACATTCACATCGCTAATTTTAAGAGAATTCCTAAAATGATCTGTGGAATATCGAACAAAACTGAAATCAATATTGGTGATGGACCTATGCGAACAAGATTTTTAACAGTAATCAACTGCGGGTACGGTAAGATTGAGTAGCATTATGTAGCATTCTATTGCATTTCCTATGGCTTTCAATTTTTTTAAAACATTTTTACAATCGACAAAATTTTAATCTACAGTGGTCAGTCACGCAAGCACTAGGGCGCGATTCCTATAAACAAAAATAGCACCACTCCCAAAAATTAATCAGGTCATTGTATTTAGATGTTAGTACGTTAATAGTAGGGATAACTTCCTTTCTTATCGGCTGACTGAATATTTTCTCATCATATGTAAATCATGACTCAAAAAGTACTGCCACAGATAATTTTTAGGAAATTTATTATGTTACGCCAGTAAAGAGATTTAGAAAATAGTAAAACAAATTTGGTAGTGATTCATTGATTCATTAATCGATTACCATGTTGAAAATAACAGTTTTTACGTAATATTGGCTATAATTGTAGGTTTGTCTAATGCGCGTGGGAAAAATTATAATAATATGTTATGACTTACGATCATTGGGTTTACGTAATTTCAAATTAAGGAATTGCTTAAACTGAAACGCAACAATTACTATAATGTTACTGCCAGTTCTTTTCTCAAATTAATATACTCATGAAATTTTTACTTTTTACAAATTTTCGAGCGATATAAAAATATGAAAATAGAACAATATATATATATATATATATATATATATATATATATATATATATATATATATATATATATATATATATATATATATATATATATATATATATATATATATATATATATTTGTGAAAAGAAATCTTGGGTTTGTAGCAATCCATTACATAGATAAATAAGCAACTAGATGAATAATAAGGAAGATACACTTACCAGTTGTATATCTGGACATATATAGGTATAGGTATAGGTAAGATGTACAAGTATTTCACTTTCATTGAGGATCTTCAGAGTGATGTACGATTTGTTTTTTTCCTTATTATTCATCTATTTCCTTATTTCTATGTAATGGATTGTTACAAACCCAAGATTTATTTTCACAAAACAAATATGAATAACAAAGCAAAGCAAAGCTAATATATCATCTTAAATCTTAGGCTAGGACAAATACACGTAATTGAATACAAAATTTCTTACGTATCATATGTAGAAAAGTGTGAATTATTGCTATTATAACTAAGTATATCTATAAATAATCATATTGTATAATAGATGAACTATAATTTAGTTATAATGATGTTAGAAATCACTTAGCTGAGAGATTTCTCGTTTAAAGTATTGTGCAACACAATTTAGTAGGTATCAAATAATATATTAACGGAAATGATTACGAATACAAAATTATATATATATATATATATATATATATATATATATATATATATATATATATATATATATATATATATATATATATATATATATATATCAAAAGATATCATATTATTATATAGAAATGAAAATTATAGTATATATTAAATAAGAATTAGGAATGTAAAATGTAGGTATAGTAGACATAGTGAATGTGCAAAGATACTAAGCATAAATAAACTCGATAACTAAAGGGGCAAAGGGCATGGCATAGACATATAGTATAGATAATGGTATATGGCATAGACTTTATTATAAAAAGAAATCAAGAGATCAGGAAAACAAAAAGGGTGCAAACCAAGCAAGAAAATAATAATTCAGAAAGAAATCGGATGTCAGAGAAAATAAGAAAAGGAGATTTCAGATAGAAATTTAGCAGCAGATTGCAGATAGAAATAAGGGAAGAAGAGGATTAAAAGAATTGTTGAGTTGCAGAGAAATCAGATAGACGGGGTATGCTAAAAATTATTATCAATTAGCCGGACAAAATCAAAGTTTTGAATATAAAAGCGTAAAGAAGCAACGTTAGACAAGTTTAAGGTACCTTATCATATCATTCGAATATAAGTCATAACTATAAACTGAGATATCAAAACTGTTGAACAGTTTTCTAAATTATGAATTTAACTTACCTTCATAAAAGAACATTAAATTACTTAAAGAAATTTAACTTACCTTCATAAAAGAAAAGAACAGATTTTTACTTTTTACAATAGCTCATTTACTATCATTTTCTCATACCTACCACATTACAATATTCCATTTTTGATCCTATATATATCTATAGTATCATAATCATCAAATTTGTTATAAATAAATGTGTTAAATTGATATATATATATATATATATATATATATATATATATATATATATATATATATATATATATATATATATATATATATATATATATATATATATATATATATATATATATATATATATATATATATATATATATATATATATATATATGTATATATATATATATATATATATATATATATGTTGATTTTCAGGTTTTCATGGGTGTAGTATGTAGTAGTTGATTTCGGGTCTTCTCCCATGTATGTTATCTTCTTCTCGATACGTTATATATTGAAAAATGCAATTTATTGTTAGCTAGTAAATCACTTTTCTATCGACTGAGGTTAAAAATTTCAATGGTTCTTTTAAGCAATTTCGAAAACTATGTACCAATTTTATAAAAACTTATGCTTATTTATTTATATTTGTTTGTATTTATAGCTACTTGTTTGTATGTTTGTAAACACCTACCTAATACTGTCAAGGACACAATAACTCATCAAACACCTACAACTGGCACTAAGACAATAACAAAAAATATTCGTTAATACAACGTGCGAAATTATACCTATATGCGTGCGCCACCACCCTATAGATGTCTTTCAGGCGATACCAACACATGAAACGTTCGCTCGGAAAAAATAAACACAAATACATTTGCAGTACGCATCCAATTGCAATTTGTCTTTAATATATTATAAATTAAATGTAGTTAACATTATTGTTTTTTATTTTATTTCCTATATTAGGATAATTGCACGCGCCCCTGAGCACCGCACTCCATTAGTTTGAATATCAAATGAAAGCACTATAAAAAATATACGAAGTACCTAGGTGTAATTATTGACAAAATGTTTAATTATTCACAACAAGTAAAGCAAATAGCGATTAAATGATCCGCAATTATTAAAACATCACACCCACTGTTATCTAAAAACATCCACATGACTACTGAAAATAAGTTAATGCTGTACAGAAGTGTAATACGCCCAACGATAACGTACGCGGCTCCGGTATGGTGCTGCATAACGGCTGCTAAATATATTCATATTCATATTCAAAATCCTGAGGCTGTGCGGCGGCTCTGATAGATACATTACATCAAATAAGTAGCATCCAATTGATAAAAGATTACATAACAGAAATGCCACAGAAATTCTACATGCAAGTCATACACAGTTATAGCCTGACAACAGACATAACGAACACAAGACACGACCCAGACAAACACATAAAAGATCGATTACCCTATCAAACAATATCCATTTTCCACATCCCACTACCTAACCCCAACCCCCCACAACCCTAGACAGACAAACACAAGACAAAGCAAAGGACTAAGACAGGGAGATGGTCAATTACAAAATTCAAAAACAGTATAAAAATGAAAGCAGGTTTTGCCAAATATTTTCCTGTATAAAACAATAATAATCAATAAGCAATAACAGAAACGTAAGCAGAAGACAATATCAACCAGAAATGGAATTAGCTCGCACAACCCCTCTAAGAGCGACGGCGGAGAGAGGGTCATACTCGCCAGCAGGCACCGCACTGTCGCGCCAATAAAGATAAAGAAACGAAATAGCAACAGGTCATTATGGAAATTGAAATTTAACAGAAAACAGAGTTCTCCTTGAGGAATTATTTATCTCGAAATTAGCTGCCTTATTTGGAAAATTTAATATAGCTCATAGAAACAATAATTATGATTTATCATCTACAGCTATTTTCTGAAGTGGTCGCGAAATTGCCCCGACCTCTCATGTAAAATAATCGGCGCGGAATGATAAATTAAAATTAATTGCATTTGAGTTAATTTGAATACGCGTTTGTTAACATCCTTATAAAAATGCGCATTGACTGGTCAAAAGTTTAGGATACAGGATGAAACTACAATTTTGCTCTACAGGACATGTCGGCTAATATGAGAAAAAAAACACTTTTAGAAGTTTCCACCATACGCGGAAAATTACTTAGATATAATAAAATCGCTAATTAAGTCGCGATTTGCCGATCGGGTAATCGTGATAGGTGAAATACTGATCTGCTTCTTAATATATTTTTTACTTTTATGGGTTCCTTTATCTAACATGCAAAGCGCTTGTAATGCTCTTTATCTCACATGCGAAGACTGTCTGGGTACGTACCAGAAAAATAATGACCTTGACATGCGTCTAGTATAATTCTCTTATGCATGAAAACGTCCCATTACAAGAATTGTTTCGACAAGCCAACCAATAATAAAAAAAACGGTTAGGAAAAACGCCACGGAACCGTATCGATTATGCAAATAAGCCGCAGAACTGTGCTCATTGTTTACATCTTGTACTAATTAAAAGCGAGATTAGAGCTAGCTAAAGCAACAGTTGTTATTAGCGTTGAGTGAGATATAATTTCTCACTCAACGGTTATTAGTAATGAATGAGTGATTCCATAGATTTTCTTGCAACTCATGCACAATATTATTTACGTTTTTTCGTTGGTCAGTTTTTGTAGACCACTCGTTTCAAATCAAACGCCCTGTGTATGTTTTTTTATTTTGCGGTTAGAGCAAAGGTGTTTTCCGTTGAAACGTACGAGCCTTCACTGAGTCACCCTATACTTGCAAAACAAAAACCATCGATTGCCGGTCGAGAGTTTGGCATTTATAGAAACCGAGTAGGCGAACTGGAAACACAATCATGTGCTAAGACTGCTAAGAACGTTCAGGTATAACAAATGAACATCTAGATAAAAATAATTCATTCATGCGCTTGTTAAATAGACAGGTGTAGACGTTCTGCGAATACGATTTGAATCATCGCTCTCGTCATTTTTGGACGTACCTAATGGCAGTTTTTCCGTATCTGCTATAATGTGCTACGGTGATTAGAAGATTAGATGATCTGGAAAATGTCCGAGTAGGCCGTGGAATTTTTTCGCATAACCGCCTTCGATGTGGTGTTTCATTACCTACCACAGGATGCGTGGAATTTTGAGATAGTTCCAAGGATAATTAGATTACAGTTAGGTATATATTAGTCGGAGAGCAGGACGTTCCAAATATGCAAAATAAGAGTGGCCTATGCAACTCGCGACCATACAAAAACTGATGTCGTATTCTTATGTAAAATGACTTGTTGAACTCGATTATGGAGATCGCAAATCGATTCGGAATTGTGAGGTTTGAAAATATTCCATTATTCTTCTTTTTTAGGAATTTTCCGCAAAAATCGTTCATTTATGTTTAACACGTCGTATCTCAGTTAAATCTTGTCGTATATGGTATATGTCTGACATTTCGGCAATATACCATTGAAACTATGCTGAATACTACTGCTGAATACTACTGTTATTTTGTCTAAAACGCCTAGAATTTTAACAAATAAAATATATTCCGGCCCGGGATTCAGAATTCGCCCGAAATGCAGGGTATAAGTATGTATCTAGGTACTTTTTTTATTTTAGGAGATAACTATATATTATATGCCACGAATGAAATGTAGAGAAAGAAACAAGGAAGATTTTTTACTAAAATCATCTTTCGATTAAATGCACGGTTTTCTATCAATAGGAAGTTGAAAACAAACGATTGGCGCCGCGGCTGTTCGCAGAACGTGAATTTCCATCGTAAAATGGTACAATTTTGCGTCTTAAATTTTGCGATCAATATTCATACTTTTGGTGTCCTCGATAAAATTCATAATCTTCCTAAAAAGCCTATAATGATAACTTCATATTATTATTAATTAATCGTAAATCAGGTCTTCTAACCGAGCCAAGTTCTTCACAAATAAAAACTTCTAGTATGCGCTAGGGTAACAGGTAACAGATTTAGTAAATAAACATTACATTGTGCTTCAGAATAATTCGCTAACTTTACATGGAGGTTGCCATTATCTGTTTATATAAATAGTTGTTTGTCCATATTAGTTTTAACTGGGAAATATGACTAACTTATTTCAAGATTGCTTTTGTAGGACATGGACACACACACATCTTAATACATTAACGAAGCCATATAATAATAACAAAAAAGTATAATATTATATGCTTATGAAACCGTTATTAATTTGCTTGTTGTAACTGTGGGACAGATCATTTTTTACTCGAGATCCCATTACGATTCGTCATAATATATATTTAGTCACCGTTTTTCCTACAGTTTTAAATTGATAATAATTCGGGACAATGCGGCATCTGATTCAAGAAAGTATAATCCGCAGAAGCCTACCTAGCTTGAATTTGAAAAACTTACTGCATAATAATCGACTATGGCAAATTCCAAGGCAAAAAGCTTCAGGACATGGTTTGTTACTGGTCACAATTCAGAATGGACAAACTCAAAAACGTACTTACCGAATTTGCATCTCGCATAGGTATATAGCAAAGGAATGCATCTGCAATAATAAACACAATGAAGGTCATCGTTCTGCAATTGCTTTTTAATTTATTTTAAATATAGAATCAATCACCTTACAGAGCGTGGAACAATGCCGTTTCAAAAAGGATATATCCAAAGACTAATGTATCCGTTTCTTGCACTGCAAGGAAGTCATAAACACTAAGGCCATAAGACGCAGTTATCAATAGAATGATAGCTGTGAACCGCGAGCACGTGACACGTGTACTAAACCATTTGTCTTTTTAATTTAATAAAATAAAACCATTTGCACAGTCACAAACATAAAGTACACAAACATAAACACAGTCACAAACATAAACACAGTAAAATAAAATAAAGAACCTCGTGAAGTTTGCAATTATTTCTGTAAATACCTATATATTTACATAAAAAAAGTAAAACAAAAATTTTCAAATATCCAAAATGTTGCCTCATGAACCGTTACATTCCTACTTATAGACCAGGCGATATCGGTTCTGAAATGCCTATATTTGGGTAAATCGTATAGGCCGCGAATTTTTGCTTTATTTTTTTATTAAAAAATAGTGAAAAAATCTCAAAAAATTACCAATTGTTTTGCCTTTCGCTCATATAACTCGAAGCTATTCGTTTACAGTGGCGGCTCGTGATATTTGGATTCGAGGAGGCTAATCTTTTAGGTAGGGTTACCAGTAGCGTGCGGTGACATTCAAAAAAAAGGGAAGCAATTCTTAGAAACTTACCTATTTGTAGTGTAACTCAGTTTTTATCCCTTTTTGGTTTTTGGCGTAGCGTATTTCTACAACATATAGTTGAATTAAATTAGTCACATATCTTACTTTGTATATTTAACTAAAATCATTACATTACATATTATTTCATGTTAATGTTCGAACGTGGTCGCGTTTACTGGGACATGGTATCATTGTCATACGTTGTCGAATACTCGAATACAAATTATAATAATTATTCTAGTTCTACTTTTTGTCCAGAAGCAAAACAGGGTTTTAAATAATGCAATCTAATATGCAATAAATTTTAAGTATGTACGTTAAGGGCATCAATGCTTCTCTTGCTTCTATGGACCACACGCACCTGAGGGTGACTGAGCCCTATATGCGCCTGCAGTCAAAATTTTTGAAATTGTCAAGGTCAGTGGTCTAAAATAGTTAGGAAATATAGTTTTAATAGACTTTGCTCTATATCAATCAGTTATATTTTGGCACACTTAAATAAATATACCCTATTGTCGAGCAAAAACATATTGTTTTCTTTCAGTGTCTATGTGCTCTTTATACATGGCCTAATAAAAATTAAATTAACTTCTAAAAATAAAAAATATAAATTTTAACTTCTAGCAAAGTGAATGGGGAGGCTTAGCCTGACTTGCGTCCTCTGAGGAGCCGCCACTGTTCGTTTAAGAAAAAATTCGCAAAAAAAAGTTTTAGAATCAAAAAAATTATTATTATTATTATTGCAAATATAACAAAAACAACTAAAAAGGGAATTTTTACCAAATATTTTTTTTAAATACTTATTTTATATGTAGGAACTTCATATTTGGCCAAATATAAATTTTAAGTGTGGTAAACCACCACACCAAATTTCCACAAAATCGGTCGTATATTTTTTGCACAATATTGATAATTCAGATTTTTGATGAAAAAAAATTATGATTTTTTTGCAAATTTAACAGTGATCTAAATAAGTATCTAGACCCTCTAGATACTTGACAATATTTTTACATATAAAAGGGAACTCAAACTTTCAAATGCATCCTGAAAAACTGCAAATGTTTAATTTTTTCCTTTATAAAAAATTAAATAAAAAAGAAACTGCAGTATTATTTTTTATCACCTGAAATATGCAATCTATAATTGTAGCTGCAGATATCGATGTCTTAGTCATTTTTTGCCAAAATGTAACCTCAAATAAAAATATATAAATACTTTTGGAAATCGAGCAAAAAAATAATAATAAAAGAAAATTACTCTGCTAACAATAACTTCAAGGATTTTTTAAATCTTCAGGCAATTCAGGCAATGATACCAACGTTAATATCATATTTAGCATTTTAGGTGCTGTAAATGCAAATGAATTTTCCGAATGGTGTGGCAATGTGTAATGATTATTTGTTATTATATTTACATCATGTATTTCAGATCTTAATACTATGTATTGAATAAATATTGTGGGCACTTGAATCGTATAAGTTTATATAAAAATACACAATATAGGTACATGAACCTTTTTTCTAGTTTAAATTCATCTTTAAAATAAGTAATAAGTAAAAAAATAAGAGTCACATGGGATCTAAACGGAATATTGTATACGAATCTCATTCCAGCATTTTGAATTCTTTGTACTTATTATTGGCTTGCGTTAAATAGTTATCGTAGACTGCAGGACAATAGTCCAAACTGGGATATATTAAGCGACCGAGTTTTAATTTTATGTCACAATTTAACGAATGTTTAAGTCTGTTAAGCATTTTCAGTTTCATAATAGAGGTACCAAATAATTTATTTATATGTGTTTCGAAGTTCAACGATTCATCAATAATGAATCCCAAACTTCTAGATGATTTGACAAAGTTTATAATTGTACCATCCAGTAGTAATTATATAGCATTAATTACCATTTTATTTGGATTTATTTTTATTCCATTGTTTTTGCACCAATTTCAAAAACTGCTTAGATCAATATTTATATTTTCCACTGCATTATTGATATTGTTTATTTTAGTAGACATATATAATTCTATAACATCAGCATACGCATGTGATAGACTATATTTTAAACTACTGGTTATATCAAAAATAAATATTGAAAACAATAATGGGCCTAGTGTGCCACAGGGGGACTCCACTTTCGGTTTGTTATATAATATAACAACTTATTACTTTATATATATATATATATATATATATATATATATATATATATATATATATATATATATATATATATATATATATATATATATATATATATATATATATATATATATATATATATATATATATATATATATAAGTAATTATTATATTTTACACCTTGTTTTCTATATGTTATATAATTAGTGTACCATTTAATTTAAGAGGTAACTCGTCAAGCCCTATAAATTTTAACTTGGCTACTAATAGTTCAAAATTCACTACATCAAATGCTTCACTTTGATCTAGTAATATTAAAAATGTTATTTGTCCATTATCCATTTCTCTGGTCACATCATCTACAATTTTTAACAGTGCTGTTTGAGTGTTATGCTTATTTCTAATACCTGACTGCAATTGAGGTAAAATCACTTGTTCATCTAAAATATGTCTTGAGTTGAAAAGCAACAATGTTTTCTATAAATTTAGATAGTGTGGGTAATATACTTAATTGTCTTAACTCAGTTAAATTTATAGCATTAAATTTATAGCATTAAATTTATAGCAGGCATTTGCTTGAATATTTCCCGCGTCGTACTCTTGACCGTGCGCGATTATGTGATGCGAACTTTATCAGTTATTAAGATGTAATGAGATGACACGCGCGCTGAACGGTTTATATATTCCCCCAATAAGCAACTAGAATACTCTCGATCGTACGAGAGTGCTTCAAGTGCACGAGCAGCTTTTGTCGATTTGAATTGATGTTGTTACTTGAATTTTATGAGACTCTCGCCGGCCGGATTGAAGTTAGTGAAGGGCCGGATCCGGCCCGAGGGCCGAGGTTTACCCATATATAATCTATAGGCTCTTGTTTTTACGCTGTTAAATTTGCAATAACTTCAATTTTCTTTAAAAAATCTCAATTGTTACAATATTGTGCAAAAACTGTATGACCGATTTTGGTGAAATTTGGTGTGATGGTTTACCACACTTAAAAGTTATATTTGGCCAAATATAAAGTTACTACATATAAAATAAGTACATATTTGGAAAAAAAGCGTAAAAAACTCGTTTTCCCCTATTTTTAGTTGTTTTTGTTATACTTTCAATAATAATAATTTTCGCAACCAGCTCTATTACGTGTAACATTACATTTTAAAACTTTTTTTCCTCTTCGAAATTTTTCTAAAACGAATAGCTTCCGAGTTATATGAGCGAAAAGGAAAAACAATTTGTATTTTTTTGCGATTTTTCCACTATTTGTTTAATGAATAATTAAGCCCATGTTTTTGAACTGACGCATAGTTAAATTATCATTTCTAATAATATTTCGAAGCCATTAAAGCAAAAATTCGCCATAATATGCGATTCACCCAACCAAAACCAGACACCGCGTGGATTATTAACTCTTTAGGTATAGTTATGTAAAGAATATTATTTATACTTAGAACATTTGACAGGTGACTGTCGCGTTCTTGTTTTCTCTTAGATAACAGTAGTAGTAACGGTAGTTACTTAATAGTAATATTAATTTCAAAATATGCGTAGTGTCAACATAGCGTTATGTACCTAAATAATATAAATATTTGTTCAGAAAATTAACACGAAGTACCCGGACTCTAGTTTATGTGGGAACATAATAACAGTAGCTTTAAGTCCGATGTCGTAAAATCAGAAATATTCCGAGTTGTCTCAAAACGTGATCACGTAAAATATGTCTTAGAAGAATCACTTAAATTATTCGTTAAATGACGGAAATGAAATCCAAGAATTTATGAAACCCATGAACTACCAACAAAAGCAATTCCAAGCTGTTGCAGCAAAAAAATATTTCAATCAGGTTTTCCTTATTTCAGGTGATCACCGAGGGGCATTTCCTGCGATGGACTCTTCAAGAATCGGCCTGGACTTTATCGTGGAGAATCCGGAGTACATCAGGAAGCTAGCGGCGGCCCTGGACACTCATAATGTAGCGGTGAAGAAGCAGGTCTTCGAACTGCTCTCGGCGCTCTGCGTGCACAACGAGGAAGGCCATGCAAGGGCCCTAGACACACTAGATCATTACAAGGTTGGTACGCCAAATGCTTCTATCATATTACAACGTTTCTGTCATTTTAAATATCATATGTAGGTTCACTGACTTAATAGCAGGTGTATCTCATCTAAGTTGGCGTAAATACCATCTGAATCTGTACACATTTACGATAAGTGAGTGTGTAGCCACCGTGGAAACATGATACAAAGACGACGGTATGTCAGCACGCAGGTAATGTGACGTCAGGTGAGGTGCGACATTTCCAGTTACTCCATAACACGGTACCTACTGTACCTATAACGGAGTGACATCAGATGTGTATAGGATGTCGTTTTTATGAAGTGAATATTTCTTTAGCCGCATGAGAGTGATTTTTCAAGGTCGCGTTACGACACATTTTATAACATTTTCGTTTCGCAAGTGAGGTAGATAAAGCATATGATAGATATGAGGGAAAGAGAGAGAAACAGATATCGAATGCAGCTGTGACTTGGGCAATGATCCCCCACAAGTGTTCTAAAGGGAAAGCAATTTTGATATAATGAGAAACAGAGATAGCGAATGCAGCTTTGACTTGGGCAACGATCCCTCACAAGTGTTCTAAAGCGGAAAGTAATTTTGATATAATTAACTGATAAACGATCGTGACCGAATCGGAATTAATCAGAATACAATATTACTTATGTATATCCTGCTGGATATATCTGGATTGGGCTTTCGAATCGGATCCAAATGGATGATGATCTTTTTGCGGAGGATGCGTCCTTGCCCCTACTTCACTATCTTCGTGAGAAATTCGATTTAAATATGGATATCGACCGGAACATTGCCACTACTAAATCAGGAACAACGATTGATGCTATATTCTCGAGAAATCTACACCATTTAGAATCACGAACATAATATGTGTCCCACTTCAGTTACCATAAAGCCAATATGTACAATACTTCTCTCTCTCTCTTTCTCTCTCTCACTCTCTCAACGAATCGGTAAAGAATATTCACTTCTAACACGTGCACTGTGCTTACACGCGGATTTTTTATTTTTTATTAAGTTATAACTAAATGGGACATTAAACATCATTTAGAGCATAGTTTTGGCCATTCAGCATGTGAGTTACAACTTTTTTTAGTAGGGATGAATTTTGCAAATTAATTTTGTCCTTGCCCGCGAAATAATTTGTAAAACACGTTTTTTAAACCATACTTGCGCTATTAAATCAACGGCTTGGGATCTAACCATTATGGCTACTTATAGAATACATTACAGCGCTTCCGATGGCAAAAATTAAGTTTTTAAAATATCAGACGTTTTTGAAAAAAATAGCTTTAGCAAATCTGTGCACGGAAAACTTCACCCTCCGGAGTTATGTTAATTATTAAGAATTTATATTTGATTATATCGAATGAAATGTAGAAAAAACTGTGAAAAAGTTTTTTTTTTAAAACAGCACGCTAGGATTTATGGTTTTCGAGAAATCGAATTATCAATGCCCTGCGTTTTTGTTGCGAAAGAAGTGCGAACGAAGAACAAAATAATGCATTTGAAACACTATAGCTGAATTTTAAATTGCCACATCAGACGTATCACATAAATATAGTATATCTACTATTATCTACATACCATTCTTTAAATTTATTTTATCCACTCTTTTGCACAGAGTAACCCATTGTTTTGACAACTCTTCAATCTTGGGGAAGCGAAAGTATTTGAGGTTACTTCCTTTAGTATTTCGACTATAATTACAACATCTCGCGACGGCACAGGTTGGCATTGTTTAAAAAATTGTAGCACATATAATAATAATACTCACACGTATCCACCTCTGTGTATACCTACACAAACCGCAAAATCTTGTCAATTGTCTATTTCAATTTGAAAACAACAGTAGGTGGTTATTTACATTCAACTGTGTAAAAATCGCGCCTAAAATCATGTTGGCGAGAAATACGTCATGTGAGATGCATGCGCACGACCAATTTTAGTTCGGCAACCTGACATACCATTGTCTTTGTATGATGCATGGAAATACTTTTACTTTTTCTCCATACAACCGTGTACTTTTGTTTACAAATTGCAGAAAAAATATTGCTGGCCCACATTTTCGCCCAACTGCTTTTCTAGGAAGGAACTACATCCATACCTTCATAGCACGGGTGCACCCACATCCTGGTTTCGCTGGAAGTAGTTCTTTTACGTGGTTTTAGAGAAGTGCTTTAGGATTTAAAAAGGAGCACGTCTAATAAAATACTCCAAAAACAATTTTCCCAACGGAACATCCATTATCATATCTGTCTTTGCCCGCTATTCAACGAACCTGTCAATCGTCAATGAAAAACCGATGCGGGGTCAATTTAGTGCGGGCGGGCGATAAAATAGAGTAGCGTATGACTCATCAAATCCAGTAACCTTGTACGGCGGAGTGTCAAGGGCGCTAGCATGGCCCTCTTTATAGACACGGTTTCCGAATGTTTACAATGCAACGGCTTGGATCGGACATTTGTTATTCAATTAAAACAGTCGCTGACCGCCGAACCGAACGCTCTGTCGAATCTGTTTCAGATTAAAAAGTTTAATGGATCATAATGGAATTGCCTACAGTTTTTATTATGTGGCTCCAACACAATGTCACATTTTTATTGACTCCGCCATTTTGGCTCTAATGTCATACATGACCGTTCTTTGCGGATGTAATTATTACTTTCGCATTTAAAAATGACTGTCTTATATAATAATATATAGGGGCGTCCGGTCCATGGAAGCAACGGAAGAATTCCTTCCCTTAAATTATATACTTAAAACTATTGTATGTTAAACTGCATTATTTAAAACCCGGTTTTGTCATTGGACAAAAACTGGAACTAATTTAATTAGTTGATATAATTTTTAAATTGCAATGTCACATCCTAATTTATTATGAGCCGTATATGCCCGACGATGTTTGACAAAGACGCCATGTCCAAGTAAACGCGACCACGATGAAAATATGATGGATATAAATAATACGATATGCAATGGTTTTAGTTAAATATGCCAAGTGAGTATGGAGTGGTTGATATATACAAAAACATTAAAAAGACTTTTGAAGAAACTTATTATAAAGATCTTATAAAGATATTGGGATCAAAATTTACACGTAAACAGAAGGCGTCTTGGCGATTTTACACGAACAGATGGCGATTTGTAGGATGTTTGATTCAAATTTAATAACACTATTTAGCCGCCTAAAACTAGTACACAAATATAAACAATAGTTTTTATGTTATGACATTTCTCGCAATAATATACGAATATTTCACAAAATATTGAAAATTCACTTTTGCATTGATGCTAACACCGGATTCTTAGACGTCATCATTTTAAGGATTGGCATTGCTATATAGACCAAGTACAGACTTTCAGTCGTGATTTTACGCACTATGCCTTTTAGAGGATATTATCATATGATGTATATTCTGATGATAATAAGTACATGATCAATCATCCCGGATCCCGGGTTCTTCATATAAGTATTAAATTAGTTAACATTTTTTGTTTGCAAG
The DNA here is from genome assembly GCA_964058915.1 of Tetropium fuscum. NCBI lineage: Eukaryota > Metazoa > Arthropoda > Insecta > Coleoptera > Cerambycidae > Tetropium > Tetropium fuscum. The sequence goes on from CAXKVY010010748.1 coordinate 23,865, forward strand.
TTATGGTGTTTTCGTTTGATATACAAACTAGAGCAAATAATTGTGCGGCATTTTACAAAGAAAACCCGTACCAATTACTACAGAAGCAGTAAATCACATCACTATGCAACACAAAAGGATATTTAGTGTAAAATTGTATACCGCCACAATTTCTTGTGAATAGAACTAGGGTCTCCAGTCCGCGGCTTAGTATATCGGTCGCTATCCCTCTTCAACTCATATAAATCTTTTTACACTTTTTACACATGACGTATCGTCATGCGCAACCAAGATGAAGTGACTTCAAAAGATGTCTTACTATGTCATATTCATATATTTAGATATAGAACGTGGTTAGGTTTTACTCATTATTAGAATATAAGACTGTTCTACAATTTAAAAAAATTATAACAAATTAAGTTAAAATTTATAACAAATTAACTTACCAATTTGCGGGATATGTTATTATTTGCACATATAGTTACACTCACATTGGTATTTTTCACTGTCACTTATTAGTAGCACTCTTCACAAAAACTCACATCAGAAATTCATATCACTATTCACTATCTGAAAATAAGTCACTTTCACTACTGTCTTCATTTACATTTATTATGACTAGTTTAACGGGAGTATCCGGAGTATCCATCATAATATCGAGATCCCACATTCTTGATTCTATGCAACACATTCTTTATATGGTCTATACATTTTATCCAGTTGGCCGCATTTACTTCTTTGATTGCACCATTGAGAAGTTTTTCAACATCAGCTAACTTAAATGTTGTATTTTCTCTAGCAACTTTCCCTTTTATTTGCGCCCAAATAAGCTCAATTAGGTTCAGTTCGCAGTGATCTAATTACCTCCATTCCTCTTGCTCTGGCCATTTCATCCACTACGTACTTCGTGAAACCTGGAAAATGTTGCTTTGCCAGTGTAAACAATTCAGGTTTAAGTAGTGAATCATCGTGTTCAATATTTCTTTCTTCCAGCCAGTCTTTAATTTGCCCTTTCCGCCATGCAGTTGTGGGCAGCTGTTCTATTCTACGAGAAGGATAAGATTTTTATTTTATTTCCAATATTAGGATAATTGCGCGCACCACTGAGCACCGTATTCCATTAGTTTGCATATCAAACGAAAGCACTATAAGCATTTCGATACGATTTTACTCGGGCTGTCATGTGTTCCAAACTACTGGATAGAACTGGAACCTTTGATGTAACTATAACACTCGGAGTAGTTTCCACAAACACCAAAACACTTTCACTTCGCTCAACGCGCGTTTCGCCAACCAAGTTGGCATCATCCGCAGACGATTAAAACTCAGTTTTAATCACGAAGTGAAAGTGTTTTGGTGTTTGTGGAAACTACTCCGAGTGTTATGTGTTCCAAAATTAAATTCAAGTAAAATACTATAGCTGCAAAGTCATAGGCATATCGTTAAAAAAAATTGTATCCGCATTTCTAAGCAGGCTGCCATTAAAGAGTACACATGGTTGTGCTAGGATAATATATGAAGATAATATATGGATAAAATATATGAAGAATATTATATATGAAGGACCCGGGATGATTCTTTAATTTATCATTTATTATCATCAGAATATATGTACATTAACACCCTCCAAAAGGCATACCGGGAAAAATATGTGTTAAAATCATGTCTGAAAAGCTGTCACTACCTCCCGGTCTATAAAATCTATGATAATACCAACATTACCAACGCACGGAAAACAAAATTACTATTGTACTCGACCTAGTTCGATCTCATGTTTGGCCGCTGCGAAATAATACCATAATTCGGCAATATAAATTCTCACTTCACACGGGCCATTTTTTTTCCAGAAATTAAAAGGTGAGAGATATAGACTGAACGGGATAGTCCAGGAGCTGGATAGGGCGACAGTGGTGGACTATCAAACGGCGCTGGTGGCCTTCATAAATTGCCTGATAATATCCACCCCTAGATTAACCGATCGGGCGAGACTGAGAAGCGAATTTATTGGTAAGTTCATAAATATTTATTTTATTTAATCCAAAAGTCCAAAAGCTATAAGAATATACCTCATTAAAAATGTTTTTAATTGAGACTTTATTACTAACATTTAAATAATCAGTACTAACTTGTAACTAAGTCAGGTGTAGTTATAGTCACAGCCAGTGGATAGACAGAGTAGCGCATAGTTGCGACCGTCCGCCATTTTTACTCCATCGCATACTCGCAAAGCTGTATCACTCTACAGTATTTACCATTTGAAAATCTCTTTCTCTTTGAGCCATTCAAAATACTATTTATCTGAGCCTATTTTCATAAGTTATTATGGCGTTAATTATGGAGTTTGGAGTATTATGGAGTAAATATGGCCGCCGTGTCGGCATTTGTCGGTTCAATCGAATGCAGTACTCTGTCTATCCACGGCTCTGGTTAATGATATTCCAAATTCGCGAGCTTAAAGACGCGTTTACACGGTACGAGTTACTATCTTCCTACTGGGGAGGCGCGAGCTATTCGGCAGCTATGGTATATACTGGCACCTACTGTTTACACGATGCGATTTATTTGCTGCCAGTTACTGGTTTCCTGCTGTATTCCTATATGGCAGGTATTCGGCAGTTGTGACTAGACCCGCAAGGTTTACATGCTGACCGACAGACGATATGCCCGTACACAACTTTTCAAGAATGTCTGTGGCACGAAGAGTTATTATTTGGAAGGTTCTACAATCATTTTCTTTAATATTGTGTGATGAATTATCAGACATGCTACACGTAAAGAAATTAAAAAGAAAAGAGTCTGGATAAGAGACTGGCAGCGTAAGTATCTCTGGGAGCATCTTGTACTATAGTTAAATTAAAGAACTATATGATGATTATGATCCACGTGATGATCTACACTGCCCTAGCGTGTGTTTAGACGAGCCAGTGGCTGATCTGTTTGCATGGCGCGGAGAGCCAGTCAGCAGTAGAACAAAATATTTTGTAAAGTAGCTCGCCATGCCAGTTAGTTACTTGCCAACTCGCACGACGGGTAACTCGCACGTCATGTTTACATGAACTCAGTAACTGATCGACAGTAACTGACTCAACTCGCACGCCAGCTCGCACCGTGTAAACGCGCCATAAGATGTGGCAATTGTAAGTTTTGATTAAAATGAAATTTTCAGTTTAGTTTGAACTTATCTGTCACGAGATCGTTACGGTAATTGCTGTTAAAAATAGTCAATGTGGCAGTCTTGCTTATATTAATTGCACATTTGCATTGAATGAATGAAAAATAATCTCGCATTCATAATCGAACTCGCGAACCGGCATTCTTTGTCGGTATGTCATTTTTAGAATGGCATGTCCATGGTCCATCTATGAGGGTTTATAGGCATGGTCTCGGCATGAACATAAATTAATGGTTTGAGTGCTGATTATTTCTTTTTGTAATGACAGATACAGCACAGATCTAGTTATTTTACAGAATCTTACATGCACGTGGAAAACGAAAACATTTCGTTTTCGCTCTTTAAATTATTTTGTGTTTGTAGTTCCTCCACTGCCATACGCCATAGTACATTAAACTAGATACTTAGATGGCCCAATATTTTTTACGTATGTTGTTTTCCAACGAGTTTTACGTTTTACAATATAAGGTAGGTGCCTATGGTGACCTATCAGAACATATTATTATATACGTGTATTTAAATTATTTTAATATATATAATATATTACCTACCTATGCAAGTACGCAATTAATTAACGAATAATAACTTTTATAACATAACAAACGGTGCCTAGGTACTTCTTCTCTCTCCTTGAAACTATTTGCTAAATTCCTGACGATTCGTGACTTAACAAACGAGCGAAATGGTTTTCTATATTGTTAAATTACAACAATAAATGCAAACTGACATTTCTGCTTTACCTCGGCTTTTGTTTTAATTAAGCGATTAATCAAATTTAAACATGAAGAATGACTTTGTACTAAATTACATTCTACATTGTGCAATGTTCGATGCAATAAGGAAAAGAAACGCATAGGGTAGGTAGGTACACGTCAGGTCTATTTGTTTAGATAAAATCGTGTGCACGCAACTCATTTCATGTTCTGTGTCCAAAAGTTTTTGCGAGCTGATTTTTAATTACTAGGACCATATATAAGTAGGCACCTAATAGTCCCATTACCTACTATCAGTAAAATAAACCTAATTAGGTACCTAAATGTTTCTATGTAGGTATGTAAATGTAAATGTAATGAGTAGGTATGTATACCTAGACATCAGGGATATAAGTTCAAAATCTGAAAACACAGCAAACTAGCAAACCTATGTATATTTTATGAGCTGTTGACTTATGAAATTCTTTCAAATATTTGCACCTATCGCCCTCTCTGCGTTACTACATTTTTTTAAACGAATTCTAATAAGTTCGTATCCTCGTAAGTTCAATGACTAACATCCTATACGATATTTTTAACGATACCCGTTTTGGACACTTTTGTCATAACCTGTCCATATTTGAATAAACAAACACAGTACCTATGCATTTGTATTCACGTGAGTATTGTTCCAGGATGTCATCTACTTCCGGTGCTCAACAACCTCAGGTATGTACAAAACGCTTGACTTATTCTACAAAAAGCTAATGTGCACTCTGTTCCACGCATTCTGTGAAGGGAACATGTACTTTTTGTAATTTATTGTAATTGGTTTAATTATAAGTGTCGACTGAAAAAACGAGGGGTTTTACCGCCGCCATTATGTTGTTAATCTCGGATCAATGTTTAAAAACTTACCTTTTTTCTTATGGACTGACTTCGCTGCTCACACATAACGGCAAATGAAAATTACGAAATTACGACCTTGTTTATAATTTCACTTCAATACATATACACACGCCACGCACAAAAGTGAGTTTGCAGGTTCAATTTACTATTATTCTCAACGAGCAAAAACACTCACGATTAAAAAGTTTCGTGACTAGGTATCCGATGAAAAATTAAGTTTTCCAGAAAATTCACAGAACATTTGAACCTGCGGTAACTTCAATGCCTTCGTTGATTCCATAATGTACGTAAAATTATAACTGAATCAACAGCTTCAAACACATTCACACATTTTGTATGTAATATACTTTTTATTACCTAATACACTTTTTGTTTGCCATTTTTATCTTTTTAACTTTCCTCACAAAAACGACCAAATATGCCCTACGCATGCAATAATACGTTTTCCGTTATCGTGATTTTGTGGTAGGGTACGTTCTGTAGCTTTGGTAATCTCCCCTTCCGTGCAAGAGTGAAAAACTATTATGGTTCTTGCCTATGGTGCATTTGACCTACGCACATACCTTATTCCCATCAGTGTTCTGTGCCATAAAATAAATACGACAGATCAGTGGATGTTATCTTTATCGTAAACACTTGAACTCTCATTTTTAATAGTCGAACAGACATACCACATTCATTTGGCTATAA
>CAXKVY010010749.1:0-25377 GCA_964058915.1 Tetropium fuscum
TTCTCACTAGCTTTGAAGTTCTTTGCCATTCATATTTGTTTTGTGAAAAGTAATCTTGGGTTTGTAGCATTTCATTACATAGGTAGAGAAATAAGCATATAGACGAATAATAAGGAAGATACACTTACCAGTCCTATATTAGCAACCTATATACATATTTATTATAAAAAGATGCAAACAAAGAAAATATCGAAAAAAATGGATTACAATTAATCCAATCTATTTATAAATGTAAAAATGATAATATAACACTGAATCAATTAAAATTTCGAAAATATCAATTGGTAAAAATTATATCATATTGGCAAATCTCCCACCCATAGAAGGCGCAGCAGAACAACATTGTTACAGGGCATATTATCAGCTCCAAACTTGGCTGGGTAACGAACTGACAGCAACAGATTGGGGCTGGAAGCAACACCACCGTGGCATTATGCCCAAATTTACAGAAAATGAATTAATTAAGGAAATATTGCACAAAACTATTTGCTGCAGCTGTGAAACTGGATGTAACAGTTTAAAATGTGGCTGCCGAAAACATGGTTTAAAATCCTTAAATTTATGCTCAAATTGTCATGGTCCTGAAAAATGTTCCAATATGAACCAATGCAGACTGGAAATAATATTGGAGACGAAGGCGGTGATGGCCTTGAAGATTTCGAAGATCTACTAGAATCGGGAAGGTTTGTCGAATCTAACGATGGAGAAATGCCATCAAAGAGACAAAACTAATGGATAAGCGATTAGAATTCAAGATAAGGTATTTATAAATAACAAGATTAATGCATTTAAAATATTATAATGAATAACGTAATCATTATAAAGTATCTAAATTCAATAGCACGATTTACATGATGTATATTTATATATTATGAGATTTTTTATGACAAATATACCTAATTAGAATTTAATAAATCAACTTTTTTTACTGAAAAAATTGCAGTCCCATTTAAATCCTATCTTTAATATTTAGAACAACTATTTTCGCATGTTTTTTTGCAATCTTTGTTTTATGGATTTATGTAATTGTTTTGTTTATCAATGTAACATGGAATCTTAAGTTTTTCAAGTAATAAGGTGTACCTAAATTTGAATAAATAGCACAAAATTGTACATAATGATTAAAAAAAAAATCGGAATCGAGTTTTTTTCGTTTCTTTGCATTTTCTGAGAACGTTTATCATAGTAATGTATATTTTTTACACCATCAGAAAGTAGAGATTACTATTTTTTTTTGGTTTAAAAAATTATCGATTCTGGTCTATAGTATTTATTAGTCACAACAATAATAAAAAATCTTTAATACTTCTTTTTCTGCAGGTAGGTACTGCATTCATTCTGTGGCATGTCTCAGCCATTTCTTTGTATTTTTTTCTGTAGTCTCATGGTTACCGTCGTTATCTTGTTGCTACTGGCTGCTGCTGCTATAATGCTAATGAAAAATAAAACATAAAAAATGACTTTTCAGTAAATCCCATATTTTTAGATGGCAAAAAGCATTCTTTGTCTGTGATCCATGGAAAGTAAGTTGAAGTCTTGTTAATTCATTGGTGATCAGCGTTAGAAGGCAACGTCTCATCTGGATGCTCACTTTCTAATACTGGAATGTATAAAACCCACATGTTTATTATGTTATAAAAACTACGTGTAGGTATATAAGAAAAACTTACTGAAGCGTCAAAATTGTTTTCGTCTGAAAGGTAATCGTTCAACTCAGATTCTAATGCGTCTTTGGACTACAACGGAAAATCATATTTTGAAAACATGGACTGCAGATCGAGTGGTATGGAACCACTCGATTTGGTGCCCTTTATTTTTTATCTTTAAAACATTTAATTATAACCTCCGATATCTGATGTAGCTGAACATTCATAATAGTCAATATCATAATAGTCTATATCAAAGTTTTTTAAACGTATGGAATACGTAAGTATGTAGGTAAATGTTCGCAGCCATTAGCTACTTTATAAAACGTTAAATATAAAAAAGTATGACGAGTATATTTACGAGTATATTTAGGACAAAATTGGACGTACTTTTTGAGCGGCGCTTTGGATTAAGCACGCTGGATATCCGATGGACATCCAATTATGGCAGTACCATTTTAAGGAACAAAAATGAACGTCCATTGGACGTACTTCTTAGGCTGTCCACTGTATTAATCGCGATGGATATCCGATGGACATCCAGGAGCAGTCCATGACATGACACATAATGGACCATATATGGATAAAAAATGGACATCCATTGGACAATATGTGTTGTCCGGGTACTTACCTACACCTACTGTCGGCTGCAAACTTTCAAGATGTCACGTGTGGTTTATATTCATTAATGAAGAACGACCATTATCTATTCATAGTATTATAATATTACATTTGATCGAGTAAGAATTAAAATCGCTAATTATTTTTGAGCAAAACTTTGTGTACCTACTTCTCTCAAAAAGTCTTTTAGAGAGTGGCATAGGCTTCATGTAGTTATACCTACCTCGGTATCAATCAAAGTCGTAATTCGGCTGTGAATCTGATTCAAGCAATAAACAGTAAAACAACTCATGATCTCACGAAATACCTAACAAAAACATTCACTCCCTTGATCTTGATGATCCACTGTCGTAAGCAGGCCTGTAACCTACATTAGATAATATATAATAGGTAGGTATGTACACGTACACAGAATACCTATACCATTATCGGCATTATCTAGTAATAAAATAAAACACCATCGAATAATTATTTATAAAAATATGTTGTTTGTCGGTGTTTATTTTATATCTTACATGACGACAGAACTAATAAACGTTATGAATTTATGCGAAGATATCTTGTGACTTGTGATGATACTACAAATTCTATTTAAATACCTGTTTACGGAAAAAGTCTGGTGCACATGACTCTCAAACTCCCTAGCATTGAAACTAGGGAATTTAGGTATCTAACGCATTTAAAAACAAGCGATTCGATTGGCTATGCTATTAAAGTTTCAACAAATAGCACCAACCGTGACATAAATTAGACGTTATCGGTATGGAAGGCGCGATATATAAACGGTGCCTATATTGTAGAATCTAGCTTTTCCTAAACATTTTCAAATTTATACTAAAACAGACACTAATAATATTTATAAGTAATAATTATTCAACACAATACGAATGTCAAGAACGTTTATTATTGCTTGACATGACGTAATTACCAAGTTTAGATATTTTGTCATCTTCTAACCACACGCTGATGAAAGCGGTTATATTCTGACCTTCCTTTCCTTCATTCAAATTTAGTTGTTTCCATGGGCCACTTTGCCTGAACGTGAGCTGCACTACGAGAATACAAACACCGAAGTTCTAATTCTACGTTTAATCGAGCAGGAAACCGACGCAGTAAGCAGTTGCGGTTTCAAGTTATAACTTCGTTCTCAAATAATATACCGGTTATAAGTAAGTGCGTTTGAAGTGCGTTATAATCCCGGTGTAATATTTTATTGATTTTCCAGTTCGTCATGTCTGAGACAAAAGCCGACACCGTTCCCGGTTTGGGATTCAAGGATAAGGAAAAGGCATTGGAAACAATCAAAAACTTGGAAGGGAGAGATACTGATTACCAGAAATTAGCTATTAAGGGATTGATTGGAAGAGCTAAACGCACCCTTACATGTAAGTTTCCTTTATTTCCGCTAAGTATTTTCGACATCATTATCATTAGATTTGTAAGTGCATCAATGTATGCTTCTATTTTCAATCTTACCGGTATACCGGCAAGTGTAAACTGAAATGTACTTCTTTATTTCCGCTAAAAGTAGGTATTTCCGACATCATTATCATTAGAGTAAGTTAGTGCATCAATGTATGCTTCTATTTTTAATCTTACCGGTAAGTATATCGGCAAGTGTGAGTGAACTGAAATAGACGCGCTTGAATTACTCAACAAAATAGGAACGTGGGTTAAAATTAGTTAAAATAGGAAGTATGATAAAGAGCAAGTAATGCTCAGCTATGAAATTAACCGTTAAAAATAATATATCAGCACTCACCAGCGGCAATGCTTTCAACATATGTATGTGTTGACATAGTCAGTGGTGTAGTTGTTGGAAATATCGGCGTTGACGCTACCATAGATATTCATATTAATACCTATAAGGTTATAAGGCTGTTTTGGTAATGTACATACTAGCATTTATTTACCTAGGTACCTACGTCCATGTAAGTAGACAGTATATATAGAAATGAAAAACATGATTTGTTTTCTGTATTTCTCGTAAAGGCAAATAAGAGATATTACATTGTTTACAGATTATGTAAACAAACTAAATAAAACATGATAAAAATAGATAAAATAGACCTAGATATATATTCAATTCTGTCAATAACTAGATCATTTGAAAGTATTTAAATGAACATAGGTAAAACCTTTTTGTAGTTATAAAAAATCTTTTTATGTGGTTATAAGGTACCTACCTACCACAATAGCTACGCCACTGCATAGTCTCCTTATGCTGTGGCTACGCTGACTACGACCATAGGTAAGATCAAGCAATAAATATCGGCGGGTTTACATTGGTAGTGATTCGCAAACGTGAGTTATGTTTCAAATAATTCGTAAATACAGGCTACCCTGCAATCGTTTCGTGAAGTTATCTTATGTGTTTTCACTGGTAAAGGAGATTTTTGTTCAGTAGGTACTTTTAGTAGTAAAAATGCAGTCGTATGTACTTGAAGCTATACTATTATATTTATCAAAATCATGAAAAAACACAGCAAGAAACCAAGGAAAAAGGGAAGATGGTGGATGAAAGAATGGATTTTAAACACTTTACAGCTTCAGTATTACTTCAATTGTCGTTGTCAAGTTATATAAACAATAAAATCAATTGTTTTCAGATACTAAATGTCTAAATTTGCTCTATTACCACTACACATAGAGCCGAATCCAATTAAAATGAATAAAACCGAATGAAATTCAATGCAATAAAGCGCATAAAGAACGCGTTTAAACCTGAAATATTAAACTTTTCTAATGTCAATCGTGGGGTGGCGTAGAGCCTTCGTGAAGTCATGCTTCACGACAGTTTGTTTTCACTACTCGTTGAAAAACGTGAACGACCAAAACCTGAACCACGTTCGTGAATCATTATCCATGTAAACCCACCTTAAAGATATTAATTATAAATATGTGTGTTAATTAATACAGACAGGTATATTAACATAATATAATATTCTGAACTTTAGCAGCATTTTTGCGTACGTGCAATTTCTGTTTTGCAATTACTATAAGGGTCAGTGATGAATGAGAATGTTATATGCCTACCTACAAAATGTTTCAGAATAATATAATATTTACTTGAGGTTATTTACTCGTTCATAATTCTATATTTTGCTACAAAATAATTAAGTAATTAATCCACATACCTATTTAAATATATTGTCAAATATTCATGTGTTATTAAGTTACCTTCAAATCTTAGATAAAATTCTAGTCCTGATTTATGATTGATTCAAGTATTTATTTCATTTAATTCCGCAAAAAATTCATTGTATTTTTACTTTTATTCAGAAAAGTAATGCTTTATAATATTCAAAAGTAATGCTTTATAATATTCAAATCTTCGATTTGCGAATATAGAAGATTTGGACCACAAGGAACCACGTTTGGTGCAAGTATACAGTATGTACCGTAGATATGAACACTGGATGAAAATTTAAAAATTAGTTCCGATTTTTTCCAAGTATCGCCACACAGAATATTTGTCATATAATTTTTCAACACACGTAAAATGATATTTTGAAAAGTACGTAGGTATATATAAAAAGATATCATAATTGGCTACCATTTTGAAAAAATGACGTGTATCTTTATTACAGAAGCAATTAATTAGTCTTTTAATATAAACAATGGCGAGAGATATCTTATATTCCTCAATCAAATTTTACGAGTGTCACGGTATATGAGTATACCTACTGAAGATGTGCAACATATCACATAGTCCGACACCTGCAACATATCACTGTTGCAGGTGTCGGACTCGACAATCGCGCCCTCTTTTGTTTTCGAATAACAACATTTTCTTTTGATTTGACGCATAATCTTCCAATTAAAATAAAAAACATTGGGTTTTGTAATAAAAAATTGTTACCACGCAAGAACGACAGATTGAAGTACTGCTCGTGTGAAAAAGCGCACATCCCGTACCCTGCCGATTTTACAGTGTAGTAGACTCGCTATAATGAAGCTAGCATTTTTACAACTGCTGTAATAATTTTCAAAAAAGGATGGTGTACTGGGAACTAAAACTCCATAGGTAGGTACGTAGGAGGTACTATTTTTCAGTTTTTCGCTTATATCTCGGAAACTGTGCGCCCTGGGGATAAGGACTTATACAAATACATATACAAATTCAAACCTGATTAACCTGATTAAAACTAATGTGTAACAAGATTGACTCCACTCAATTTTTCGCTGTTTTGTATAGTTTCCGAGATATGCGCGCTCAAAATTCGAAAATTATGAAAAAATGTTTGCCTGACTCCTAAACCATAAGAGATACAAAATTTCAAGAGTCTACGATCTTGAACATGAACATGAAACAACGGTGTATTCGTACTATATTTCAAAGTTGGTTTTTGACAGTGGACGTTGAAATTGACTTTGTTGATACTTAACTTCTGCTATTCTACTGATAAATAATTTAAATTTGACATGTGAAACTTGTCCTCAAGGCTAAAATCAACTTTCGGCAGATTTTCTGCACCTACTTTGGAAAAACATGGGTCCATTTTTTTAGAACAATCGCAGAAACAAAGCAAAACACAATTCGTAGAGAACGCACAGAACATAACCACAAAACTAAAAACCACTACAGCTGTGGACCATTTAAACTTCTGACAAATAAATAATGCTGCCAACTTAATGCCAGGATATGTGACGTCACTCAGTCTCAAGGTCAAATTAGTGTTCAAATTGCTATAATAAATTTTTATTTTTTTATTAAACACTGATATTTATTATTTTTAGTGTTTTATAAATACAGTTTGCATTTATATGTTTCTAAATTTCTTATTTATTAAATTGTCCTGCCGAATTACCCTCGGGTATTGATACCGGGTAAATTTATGTTGTTTAAATTCTAAACTGTTTCCTTTAGAATACGACTCGAAAAACTGTCAACCTAAAAACACTCCACCTTCGGTGTGGTGTCGCATTTTTAATAGGTGGCAGTTGTTCTCGTGTAATTACTAGGCAACAATTTCTCTTTATAAGTGCAAACAATATTTTCCAAATTATTAATATTTTTTAATCCCAACAGCAAGTATTTCTATTCTCTTACAAAAATATGCATATAATAGAATTAATTGCTTCCTGAGTAGTGCCGTGCAAGGTTTTATCTTTTTAATAATGTTATTATTATTAAAAAAATTACTAATTTTTATAATATTATTATTTGCTTGGTAATGGGTAATTGAGGAACAATGATGTAGGAGATTTGTCTTAAGTAATATTTTGAGTCATATGCGTCGACTTACTGAGGACTTTTAGGTCCATACCGGCATACCATACATAATTATTTAAACAATATACCTATTCATATCACAGAAATTTAGCGCTACTTTTGTTGTTTACAGGGGAATGTATGGATAATTATTGAAATTTTATTCACGAAATCTAAACACATAATGCATTCACAGTAAATGCATTCAACACTTATAATTTGTTTTCAATAATTAAGTTAAATGGTGGCAATTAAAATTATGGAAGCTGTTTCTGTCCAATGATCCTAAATATATCGTGCTTTCGGTCAACTTTACTAAACTGGAGTTACTAAAGTGGAACATTAGAAAACAAATTCTCCTGTGAAAATATCTAATCACAGAACAAACAACTTTACCTCAGCTTAGAGGTCCATGGGATTTATAGAAACACCCACTTATTAGGTCCATGGGCTTTATAAGAATACTTAATTGCTTTTATTCGTTCTTTCATTTTCATTGGGAATTAATATTGCTATCAGCCAGTATATCGTAAACGTCCGAAATTTTTCTTCGGGATCTATTTATTAATAATTTTTATGAACTTATGCAGCTTATGTTTGGAAACCCACGGTGTGGTATTTATTATTGGATTTGGCTAAAAAACAACGGGGTTCTTATCCTCTACCTATCAAATCTTGGGTGTTTGCGACACCCAGATAGAGGTACGAACATCTTGAAGTTGTATTTTTACTCGATCAATATACTTTGCGACTATCGCAGCGAAGATCATTATACTAATCTGTATGGAAATACTCATACTCTTACTCAAGTTTACAAATATTATGTAATCAACAACAATATGTACTTATTTTCCGTGTGATAACCTCGAGCATGAACCAAATATGGTACTGGTAGATATTTATTTTTGTATGACCTCAACAGCATCACATAGGTATTTATGTTTAATCGATAGATAAAATCAGTGGCATAACAGAAAAATATTGCCTTATAATAATTATACATAAAATCATCATCATCATATTAACCAAACTATGACGCCACGGTATTATTATGCTTTACGAGTCGACCGCACATTCCAAAATATACCATAATGCCAACAATAGCTGCGATAAAGTGCTCTATGATGAAATTATGTATTTATTTATCCATAAATAATAGAAATTGATCACATTCTCTCCTACTTATATGAGAATTATTTTCCAAACGGTTTAATTTTCCTGATATTGACTAGGTATATGTCTAACTTATCGGTATCTCTCGGATATCGCTATCTCTCCTATGAATATGGTCTCAAAACTCGTAAGTATCCTCCATACCAGTTTTACGGAAAGGAAAAGAAAAAAAGGAAAGGAACATTTTTTAGGCAGATAGATAGCTTAGCCAGCCATCCGGGTGGTGAAAAACTCCTGGAATTCAAAAATATATCTTTTTAGTAGGAAGACCGCCATGAAAAATAATCGTCACTTTGTTGTCTGTAATCTTCCCAGGTGTGGTGTGTCTGAACGTTTTTCAAAACAAATTCCTTTGTGTCTTCTGCCATGCTTTGTAGCTTTTTCTCACGGTTTGATCCTCCGTACCAGTTTTAAAATTCTGCAGATTAATTTTAGGCCATGTAGGCCTGTTGAAAACGTTTAAAAAGTTGGACATTTGGGCCGGTAGATTTTTCTCCAAGTTTTATATCAAACACGCTTCTTAAAACACTGTGTCACCACGGAGTAACGAAAAAAATTCCAGTAACGGAGGTTTGGGACGGTATAATAATAATAAAAGGTTGTGTAAAACTACGGGACACATCGCAAAACTATTATTACCTATTTGATTTCTACCCGCTCAAACTTTAAATTTAATTAAATTATTTTATATTTGTATAGGAGTAATTTTCGATACGGAACCAATATTAAATTGTATTTACATTCAAATTCATTATTATTTAATATTTAAATGCTCTTTTTTTTCCAATATAGTTTCGAGATTTTCATGTGATCTGTGGCGCGTTTTCTTTTTAATATGATCGAACTGGGTGGTTGCATACTTTTTTTCATCAAATGGCGTCATTTTAAAGGGCGTCGATAAAAATCAAAGATCGTAAAATAAGGATTTCCCCTAATATATATATATATATATATATATATATATATATATATATATATATATATATATATATATATATATATATATATATATATATATATATATATATATATATATATATATATATATATATATATATATATATATATATATATATATATATATATATATATATATATATATATACATACATACATACATATATATATATATATATATATATATACATATATATATATATATATATATATATATATATATATATATATATATATATATATATATATAAATATATATATATATATATATATATATATATATATATATATATATATATATATATATATATATATATATATATATATATATATATATATATATATATATAGATATATATATATATATATATATATATATATATATATATATATATATATATATATATATATATATATATATATATATATATATATGTATATATATATATATATACATATATATATATATATACATACATATATATATATATATATATATATATATATATATATATATATATATATATATATATATATATATATTAGCTTTGAAATTCTTTGCTATTCATATTTGTTTTGTGAAAAGTAATCTTGGGTTTGTAGCATTTCATTACATAGAGAAATAAGCAAATAGACGAATAAGAGGAAAGATAGCACTGGTAAGTATATCTTTCCTCTTATTCGTCTATTTGCTTATTTCTCTATGTAATGAAATGCTACAAACCCAAGATTACTTTTCACAATATATATATATATATATATATATATATATATATATATATATATATATATATATATATATATATATATATATATATATATATATAGCGATAGCGATGATAGGAGAGATAGCGATACCCCTATTATTGTAATTTTAATGAGGTTTGGGGGGTGGCTAAATAGGGGTTAATTTAATCAAAATCGGATGGCATTGATACACACTATTATTTGTACTTAGGACAGTATAAATTCGAACGCCATCCGATTTCAACATTTTTTAGTATGTTTTTTTTAATTATTGTTGAAACAATCGAAAAAAAATCGGGTTTTTCGGCGACTTTGGGGCGTTGTTTCTCCGAAACTGCCCAACAGGATCGGATGGCAATTTTTTCCCAATGTTTGGTGGTGTCAATAAGTATGCTCACCAATTTTGTAGCGGTTGCCTCATAACTTTTTTCTTGTTTTATTTTACCTAGTCAATTTTGGTATTTAGGGGCGGCTCGTAAAGCAAGCTTACAGATTTAAAACTTTTCTATGCTGACAGAAATTTTAAAAAAACGTATACAGCAATAATTAAGTATTCTTATAAATCCCATGGATCTAAGCTGAGGTACGGCTGTTTGTTTTATATTTTGACTGTAATATTAATTCCAGTTTAGTCAAGTTGACCGAAAGCAGGTATCTTATAGGAATACTGGATATAAAATTTTTTAAAATTTTTAAGTTTTCCCTATCTCATTTATTTAATCATTTATATTTTTTCCAATAACGAACAACGGGTTTTTCTTAAAACCATATTTTCCGGAATTTTTAAAATGGAATTTTTTTTAAATTAAATAGAAAAATAATGAATATAAAATAGTTCAGTAGATCGCCGACAAATACTGATATTTTGTTTTTTACATTAAATTCCCAAATCTGCGAGAAGTATCCTACATTACTGTACACTTAATAATTTATCACATTACCTATATATCATGCATAATTATTAAACATAAATATTAGCACCAAAGAAAGTAATAAATTATCGACAAAAAAGTAAAGAATACCTACTATATTATAGGAAAGGATCTTAAAATTAATTTTATTATTTATTTGTGTACGAACTTATATATACTGACAGCAAATTTCTCATTGGTTTAATTTCTAACGATGATACATCGTCAAAGTTATGCGTCTAGTATAATAATTTTAAGATAGCTAGCATAAACTTGTACAATTTATTGATCCTTATTTTAATTTCAGTGACCAAAGATAAAGACAAACTGCAAAACATCAATGATGCAATGACCGTTTTTGACGATTGGCTAAGAAACTTTGAATTAAATAATTTGTCAAAAGAAAACCGCTCCTACCTGCCTCTAACTTCTATAGAAGCATTGTTGCCTTTGAAAGATAAGTACGAAATAGAGAATAAAAAAGTGGAAGATTTTCTAGAAGCCTACAAAAAAGCAAAAGCAGATTATAAATGTTTAAGAACCGTAGCCAGTGGTGAGGATGAACCTACTTGGGATATTGTAAGAAACGTAGAACTGAAAAAGCTTTTAAAAGCATTGGAAGAAAATCGACCTGATTTGTGGAAAGATGATTTGCCAACAAAAGAGCACATGGAACTTATTCTTTGGGCATACAGTCCAGATGCAAGTAAAATTAAGAAAAATGTATCTACTTATGAGGAGAAACTGGGAAGTGGGAAGAACTCTGATGACGATGTAGATATATATGGTGAGGATAAGATGGAAACGGAAAGTAAAAATGAGAAAGAAGATAAACGAGAAGAACGTGAAGAAAAGAAGGAGAAGAAAGATGACAAGAGAGGAAGTAAGAGAAAATCATCGAGTAGCTCTTCAGATGATGACTCTCCTAAAAAGAAAACTAAGGGGGATTAAGATTATTTCCCAGTAATTATAACATATATTATAAGCTATCAGTTTCACTAGAATTAATTTACTACTCTAATACAAAGTGTATCATCTATGTACCTCCATTTTTTTATTGTTTATATTATTTACCTGAAGAGTGTTTAATAAAATTTACCGTTGTATACCTATTTATTATTTTCCCATACAAAACCAAAACAGAAGTTCCAATTTTGTTAATAACTACCAATTGTATACTACCTAACGTTAATTAAATTTACATCTATAAATCACACATATGCTTTATTAAAAAATATTACCTATCTTTTCCCATGAAGATTAGCTTTGAAGTTCTTTGCTATTCATACTTGTTTTGTGAAAAGTAATCTTGGGTTTGTAGCATTTCATTACAATTACATAGAGAAATAAGCAAATAGACGAATAATGAGGAAGACACACTTACCAGTTGCATATCTGCACATACACACGGAAACGAACCACTTAGAAGTTGTACGTTATTTCACCTATTGAGTTATTTCACCTTCATTTAGGATCTTAAGAGTGATGACAGTTTGTTTCATTGATCATTTATACTTGAATTTAAAATATTAATACTCTGAAGATCCTCAATGAAGGTGAAAGAACTTGTACAAAAGGATACAAAAATAATTCCACCCGCACTGTAATATCGATTTCGACTGTAGGTATATAAAAAAATTTTAGTCATACATTCAAATTACGTAAAAACGAATATCTACCTACTAAACAATTCACCGGTAAATAATATACTACCTATGTCTGGCAATATTGGATAACGATGAATAGTTTACATTCAACGATAATAGTCTGAATTATAAGAGGTATCTGGTATATAACTATATGTTACGAATATTAGTTAAATTAATTACAATTTAGTTTTGGAACTTAATTTTGGATTTTCAAGTGGGTATTAGGTGAATAAAATAAATGAGGTCACTGATCAATGATAGTAATTGATTGCGTTTGGGAATTGGGAAAAATACCTGAAGTCAAAATATAATCAAATATAATATGTCAACTGTCCACAATATGTTCAACTGCTACCTTTTGATATTAATATGTAAGTAGGATATCAAGTATTCAGTGGCGTAGCTATCGTATAGCGAGAGTAAGCAGCGCTTACTGACCAAGGCCCGTAATAAGTGCCTGGTTTTGATTTTCACATTTTATTACGTACAATTAAATAAAAAAACGAAAATTTGAAAATCAAGCTAACAAGAAATCGCATAATTAAAAGTGAATATGATAGATACCGGTCTATGTTCACATATTTTCAGTAAATCTGGCAACTGTCGGGCGTGCGTAAAGCCATAGATTATATCTATGATAAAGCGTACCAGGCTCCCCATCTATTCTGAAAATGATAAATGATTTCCTCCTAAATGCAATGGTAAAATCCCGTTTGCAAGATATATCGATTATCGATTTTAACCCTTGAACACCAACACCAGGCAGCTTTAAATATGAACGTGCAACATCTAGTAAACAATTTTTCGGAAATGACCTCTTGTAAGTGACATTTTTAGACTCCATTTTTTTTTCTTATAATAGATAGGTATAGGTGTAAATATAGTTACCCAACCATATAACTTCTTTTTAAACAAACTAGGATTACGTTTACGTTGACGGAAGCTCTTTGTCTTTTCTTTATATTCCTCCTATAGCCCAGACATATTAGACTAAATATCAACAGAACCCTAAAAAAAATATGTATTTAAATCTGAAAATTGGTAGAAATATTTGGTGTACTGAACAACATACCAAAAGTTCTAAGACGTCATATGCCGGCTTCTTTATGAAAAAAGGCAGTGGTGGGTGTTAGCCCACGATAATGTCAGGTTTTAACCCGGAATAAATTATTGTAAAGCTGGAAATTTGCATACCTATGTGATCTACTTGTGCTGAACAACATTCTCCAGCCCTCCCGTGTCGGCTTCATGGAATTGGAGCGTGTGGGAATCCTGGCCCGGGAATCCTGGAGAAGGCCGGGAATCCTGGAGAAGTCCGGGAGTCCTGGAGAAGTCCGGGAATCCTGGAGTGTTCATATCCAGTAAATATCAGCAAGCATAGCGTAAGAACCATTTGGCTTACATCCTTCGTGATGGTACCAAATGAAACTAGAATGAATTTGCGGTCTTTAGAACCCTTAACAGTTGCTATAATAATAATTGACACAGAAAACCGAAAAACCGCGGAAAGTAAGCACGATCTGACAGATTGTAGCCAGATAAGATTACATGCGACGTGGACGACTTTAGGTAGAAGATATCGAAAGAGTGCCCGAAGTAAATGTTGTAGGGCATAAAATAAGATTGCCATTGCTCTATTTACTTACCGTGTACGACTTATAGAATCGGAGAAACGGCCGGTCGAACGCCAGCTTACTACGCTGGGTTGGGAAATCTTTATGTTGTTCAGCACGTCAAGTAGAACACATATGCAATTTTCCAGCTTTACAATCATTGCTTCCGGGTTACAACCTAAAACTCCCGGGATAATACCCGCCAATGCATTTTTACATCATGAAGCTGAAATAGAGGACGGCTTAGGACTTTTGGTATCCTGTTCAGTAGGTACACTAAATACAATAATTCTACCAATTTTCAGATTAACTTTATTATTTTTAGGGTCAAGCCCTAATATGTCTGGGCTATATATTGTATTATTTACTTTGAAACAAGCTGTTTTTTTAATAAATTGATTTTTCAAAAAATAAATATCTTTATAATCCTGTTTATGGTTCGAGGTAGGAGGCCCACGAGGTAATTTTTCTTATGGGCCCGAAAATGTCTTGCTGTGTCACTGAAAGTATTTTTAGGCCTATTTATTTATTTATTTATTTATTGTGAAATCGTAAAATTGGTTTTAAAATATTTGCAGCTTATTATGCCTTAAATTCATGTAAGTATAACCACTTAATCTATGGTATAACATAATCCACCATATGGCGTTATATAAGAACATTATGACAACTCTTCTTAATTTTATTTTAAACAACAGTATTCATAACGTTTCCTAATACAAAATGTCAAGTAAATATATATTAATATTAGTGACATAATTTTGTTCACTATTTAAAATAGGTAGGTAGTTTACGTTTAAACCGAATAAGCTTCTATTTTAAGAATGCAGACCAATCATTAAAATTTATTGTTACAATTTCAAATTTGCCATTAAATCAGTGTCCAGTGGCGGACTATATGTGTATAATTGAGGTTTAAACTTTTATATTTTTTCATCAAACGAATTAAGATAATTTGAAGCAAGAAAATACTTATGGCCGAGTGCACCGTATGTGTTAATCCTGGATTATGTTTAAGCCCGACTTATTTTGACATATTTGCATGCAAATGTGTCAAAATAAGTCGGACTTAAACGTAATCCAGGATTAACACGTACGGTGCACTCGGCCATTAGGTACCTACCTACCTAGGTACCTATGAGATCATAATGTATGGCACACCGAAAGTGATCATACGTTCTGTTAATTTTCAACATGGCAGTACCGTTTTATAACCTTTGTCCCCGAGAGTTCTTTCTTTTATTCGAATATTTACAACGTTATTTTTGTATTTACACCGTCTGCATCGTCTTTGTCGTCTTTCAACTTCCTTGTTTAATCTCCAAATAAACATTTTATATATATTCAACATATTATATTATTACCTATCATCTGATGTATTACATTCTAAATATTTAAAAATTAGATTACACATTTAAACATTTACATTAGCAACAAAATAAACAAACTGGTAAGAGAGGCCGCGAAGTATGCATAGATATTAGCATAGATTAAATTAGCTTTAATTTTCAACATGGCAGTACCGTTTTATAACCTTTGTCCCCGAGAGTTCACTCGATAGGTATTAGCATAAAAAAGTTTTAATCGTCTCCGGATGATGCCAACTTGGTTGGCGAAAGGCGCGTCGAGCGAAGTAAAAGTATTTTGGTGTTTGTGGAAACTACTTCGAGTGTTAGGTATTAGCATAGCATAGATTAAGTATCTATGGTTTTACATACATTGTTTGATTCGTTTGAGCAAAGTTTCCTGTAATGATAATGTAGCATATTATTACTATTTATTGGGAGATGGCACCGCTATTCACAGTAAGATAGAGACCCTTCAAAACACATATAATTGTATTTTGACTTTGACGTTTATTAATCGGCTTTGTTTACAAAGAAATAAACAAAATCGGACGTTTAGTGGTAATACTGTGTTAAACTACTTTATTAAATCTTCTAAGGATCGTTATTTAGGAAATAGGTAGAACTGTAGCGCATCAGCGTGTTAAATGGCCATTTGTAGAGACTGTAATAAAAACTGATAAAAGTAGGGTTATGGCTGATACAGACTGTGCAAGTGAAAGCCCTAGCTCTGTAGGTGACGAAGAACGGGTAAGGAGACTTTTTCAGGCATGTGATGCCAATGGAGATGGGTATATTGATAGGTAAGATCTAACTGACCTGAGTTTGAGGTAGGTACGTTACACTCTTCATGCTTTACAGCCAGGATTTACTTGCTATATGCCGAGAGTTGAGCCTCGAAGACTCCCTTGATGAATTGATGCTGCAGCTTGGAGCAGATTCTCAAGGAAGGATATCTTACGAACAATTCTTGCAGAGAAGATTAGCTTTACGACCTGAAATTGATGCTTTAAAGAGTTCCAACAATAAGGACAACATTAGCGATCACAGTCAAGGTACCTACAAATTATCTATTTTTTTTTAGTTTGTTCTATTTGACAGATAAACATAAATACAACATATTAATTTAGCAACCCCCGCATCCAAAAACAGAACTGTGCCGAAAGGCAATTGACTTCAGGTGATAATTGCCAATCGCAATAATTTCAATGAGAATCGCTCTCATCTGTCACATGATTAAAGTATACCAATAACAAAGATGCATTATCTTATTGGCATTCTCGATAATTTTCAGTACAGAAATATTCGATAGGCTTTACTACCAAATTGAGGAAGTTGTAGGCTATATAGCAGTAATTTTATTAACACAAATTCGGGTTATTTGGTTTACTTTTCAGCATCAATATATCCTGATTCAGTTCCAAACCGGAAACACATTTTTAACATTTTACTTCATCAGTACAAAATGAATGACAACTTGGCTTGTCAAAAAAAAATTGTCAATTCAGGCAATTCTTTCACCAAATACAATATGGGATCGGGATGTCTTCAGAAAATTATCCTCACTATCTTATACACGTATTTGTTGAAACAGAAAACTGTCCGCGCACTATGTACTTGGCAGTTTTTGTGGCAACAAACACATGTATGACAGCGCGGAAAATTACAGCATATATCCAGGTCCCTAGTTATATTGTATGTGAATATCGCCTTCATCAAATTGCGCTTATATCAGTGTCGATCGTCTTAGATTGTCTAAGCATACGAAATACATGCAACCACTGTTGCTGTCAAGACTGCAAAATCAGAAATTTTAGGTCAAACAGCACTGGCCAAAGCACAAGTTTAAAGGTGCAGTATTTATTAAGATAAATGACACACTATTGTATCATTTATTATCTAATAGCAAAAATTTATATGTAAAGTGTTGGTTAAGCCTTTTTGCTACAATAATATTACCATAGGAATGATTAGGTACCTACTTAAAATATTAAAATCAACCAAGCATGGATTATCAATGGCCACTATGTGCTAACAATAAACTCGTCAGTTTTTTCTTTACAAATATTTTTAGAAGATATAGGCTTATTTAACTTGGATTCAACAAATACAGAGGTCACCATTCCTCCTATAGCAATGAATACCTTAAGATACATTATTTCTTATCACCGTTTAAACTTAAGCCTTTATGTCCAATATCAATCTAAATTAATACCCGGAAATAATAACTTACGTATCATAAAACCGCAATACTTATAGGTATATGCACAAAATAATTAAACCTACAGTTAAATACAAGAAAAATCATATACCTACCTAACTACCTTCTATGTTTTCTTATGCATGAGAAAAATAGCTGTTGCCTACATATTACAATAAGTATTTTTTTGTTGAAGTTCCCAAAAAACACATTCTTATTACCTATGACTGATGTGATCAGAGCAAATATTTTCTGATTTTAATTAACATGCCATCATATTACTATCAAGAGTCTGAAAAAGACTCATGAGTCCATAAAAAAATTATTACATGGAAAATGTCACAAATGTCCCCCAATTATACCAAATGTCAAGGAACTATTCAAATGTAGAAATACAGCTACATATATTATTTCATAGCATTAATAACATGAAACTGATGTTAACGTTTAATATTTTTTCATACGTTTTATGTATTTTATTGTATACTTGTTTTTACTCTGTGCCTTCACGAATATTTTGCCAAAACAAATGCCTTTTCTTGACATTCTGTTTTGTCTATTGAAAGTTCCTTCTAACGAATTGTAATTATTGTTTTTTTTGTTAAAGTCTACATTCAGCTGTACTCTGTAAATATTTCTTATATGTGATCAATGACTGAAAATTTTCTGTTTGAAATAGTAAAACAATAAACAGAAAACCTACCTATGTATTTCTTTAATTGGAATTTCGTTATTCCAGAGATGCATTTATCTATATAAACTAATATACTTACTGTGTATTCACACATAAATAAGTAAAAGATTACTAATTTTCAAGTTTATAGTTGTGAAAAATTTAAAACTTGGAAAGTAGGCTTTTGTAACGACCACATTTGTAGTATTTGAACAAATTTTATTTTTTATAAACTAGCATCAAAACGGGAAATGCGAAACATCAAATTACAAGATAAGTGAGAACAAGTGAAATATTTTAATACCTACCTATGTGAATAACGAGTTTTCTTAATTTTTAATATTTTCTTGAAAAATTATTACTTTAATCCAAAAAATTCAAATTGATGTAACTTCTGACCCATATGTATGCATATTTTTAAAGAAAATATAACGCTTTATAACATTCCCTCATGGGACTTTTGCGTAAAACTAACGGCCGAAGAGTGACCAAGAAAATTATGACAAAAAAATATTTCAAAATTACTGACTTTTGGGAACAAATGTGTCGAAAACAGTGCGTCGTGGCAAAAAATTCTAGAGAACTAATTATGTAGAAAATCTCATGAGCTACGAATTTCATGTAGGAAACTTTTTGCTACGACGCACAGTTTTCGAGTTAGGTTAAAAGCAAAAAACAAAAAAGGGGCCATCTACCCCTGAAGCTGATGGACTAGGGGCGGGGACTTCTGATATGTTTGCGTCCTAACTACCCCCAATACATTCCTGAAGCTAAAAGTATTCCCCCCTTCCATGCACTCTACAACCCCTTTTCGGTTATTTATTGAGTGGACTGATTCTTAACTTTTTATTTACCTAAGTACCTCTGTACTAAATTATCTTAATTTATTGCAGGAAAATTGGATCGGTGGGAATGGGATTCTGGAGCCAGGGACATGAGTCCAGTTCCTAAAAG
This sequence comes from Tetropium fuscum, assembly GCA_964058915.1. Lineage (NCBI taxonomy): Eukaryota > Metazoa > Arthropoda > Insecta > Coleoptera > Cerambycidae > Tetropium > Tetropium fuscum. The sequence continues at coordinate 19,706 of CAXKVY010010749.1, forward strand.
TATAATCAGAAACACGGAGAAGTATACTGAAGAAGAGTTTAAGGTAAGTTTTTTATTTACAGAACGCCACATTAGGCAGAATATATTATCAAGACAAATTTAGCATTAACATCAACCGTCAGTAATTGATATCATAGTCCAACATTTTCTTTGACGTATTCCACCATACATTTAAGAAACCCACATCCAAAATATGATCTGTAAATCTTCTATATGGTACTTTTAAATATGAACAGTTACTCTCATATGTATCACATTCACTACTGAAGTCATCAACCCATATTATAGACGCAATACCTAAATTTGTGTATCTTATTAAGTCAGCATTAAAGCACCTCTCAATATATTTTAAGTGGGTCAACGAGACAGAATTAGCCAAGTTTGAATTGACAAGAGCCAAATCATTTGCAGATTCTACATACTTGGCTCGAAAACTTTGCAAATTGGGGTTATGTGTAGCACAAAAACTTAAAAATCCCATTCCAGTAAAATAAAATGTTGCCTTCAATGGTTTTTCTTTAATTTCTTCTCTTACGGAGATTGCAACATCGACGTAATCTTTGGTAATTTGTTTCCAATATTTTACCCATTTTTCAAATATTGTACCTTTAATTTTCTTGTTAAATTTGTCAGTACCAGTCTTGAATTGCTCTATGGTTCTAGTACGTAAGGTAATATAGTTCAGTTGGGATAATTTTAACATGGTTTTAGAGGTTATGTACGATGTTTTGCTACATACGCTGGTTTAATATTAGGTGCGTACTCAATAATCCATCTAATTTTGGGAAAGATGACACTTTTGTGTGATTAGAATATATTTTGCTACACTTTAAATCATGTCTTTCTTCAAAGCATCACAGTTTAAACCAACAGTAATTGACAAATACTCGATCTCGATACTGACATTTCGCGGCCGGAGTCCGGACCTCGAACCATTCGGCCCGATTGACGGCAGCTGCACTAGCGGCAGATCAGAGATCCCTGGCGTAGAGCGTAAATATGTATAAATGACTACATGCCATAGACACATTCCTTGTCTATGGTATATACCAAGATTATTAAAGGTTTAGGTTGCTTGGTCACTATGCGGTAGTTGGATTGTCCCATTACTTACGTGTCACTTTGGGGAGAAAACACAGACATTGGTATAATGGCGCATATGAGAAAACTTGTAAAATTCTAGTGTCTAGTGATTAGCCCAGGTTTTAGTGATTGTTTAACCCAAATGTTGGATTATAGTATTTATATTTTTGTAATTAGACTTGTTTTTGAACCATTAGTGTTTTGTTACAGTACAGTGAAGTATTTCTGAGACCAGTTTAGTCGACAGATTTAAGTGCAGGAATCTAAGTACTTTCGTACAAAAATATCCGCAAGAGGCGCTAGTGTATAATTTCATAATATAATATTGTGGAAAATATGCAGTGAAAAATATTTCTATCCTTTGTTAGGAAAGATTTCGCAACTACGGCTTCGTACAAGAAATTCCAACTATTGCAGTCGACAGTGGTTTTTGCCACCTGGCCTTAAAATTGAGATCGGACGTAGAATTATCTGGCAATTTTTTAATATGGCTATAAACTGTACGCTTATAGATTTTTGATTATTTATTGTTTCTCTTCCTTGGATATTTGGACGTTTAATTATATTCGATTTTTGATGTGTCATACTCCGACATGGGTCTCGCCCGAGGGGTGGACAACTCTTTAAATATGGTGTACACCTACATTCTTGAGTATTTGAGTAATATTTAATTATTTTTGAGTGCCTTAAGCACAGCACTCAAAAATATTAAGTACCTATAATATTTAAATATTTTGATGTCTTTTGAGTACATAGAGTACTATTAACTATCTCTTCAATATTTTGAAGAGATCCAATGAAAAGATAATATCCGTAATGATCCGTCCAATGAAAAGATAATAAAATGCGTTTTTACTTACTTATTTACTTGCTTTTAACTTACGTTAAAAAAATTCAATCATCTTAATTTTAATATATTTTCTTTAAACTCGAGAAATATTCCTAACAATATAACTTGGGACCGGGATATATTCGATAATTTATCGCACTATCATACAAGTATTGGTTGCCACAGTTTTCTATCTCAACGAACACGCGTATAAGATACCGTATAAGGTAGGCATGATACTAAGACTACAAGATATGCTAACGCGCACGCGATCCCCTATCTCTCTCCCTCTGCTGACGTCATTCCGTGACAAATTTCAAATATTCAGATTTGACACATCTTTAAAATACATTATTTTATAAGTTTAAATACGTTATTTTAATTATTTTGGTCATTTGTGATTGTGATAAACAATGGTTTACTGTGCAATGAAGGGTTGTACCAGTAACAATAATAAAAAAAGTAAAAATTCTTCCAGTACATATCGATACTTTAGTTTTCCAACTGCAGCAGAGATTTGCAAATTATGGGTGCAAAAGTGCCACCAAACGCATGATTTTAATATTAAAAATGCTAGAATAGGTTCGAAGCATTTTTCTGAATATAATTTTCATGTTAAAGAAAAATTATTGCAATTGCCCAAAAATAAGTGGAAGTTGAAAGATAATGCTGTACCTTCACGTCTTTGCCTTTTACTTTTTTCTTTAATTTTGAATTATGAATGACATAATTATATTAATAAATAATAATTAAGAGTATGAAATATATACGCAATAAAAGAAAATCTTAGCTAAAGGCTAAAGATGCCAAATAAATCTTAGGTTATGGCTATGTCAAAACTTATCTTTCGTGCGGTTGTGTGTACATGCTAAATTGATGCCTGCTCTAAATAGTAAAAAAACTGCACTATGTACGAATAATAATTATTGTACGAATTTAATCAGCAATATAAATTTAACACTAAAAATCCAAAAACCAAACAAACAACATCCGACATCTGCAAAATCAGAACAGCAACACGACACGGGAAGAAAATAAAAAATAACCGAAGCTAAAATGGCGCGTATGTTTAAAGTAAATGTGAATATTATTACACTCGGGAGTAGTTTCCATAAACACCAAAACACTTTCACTTCGCTCGACGCGCATTTCGCCAACCAAGTTGCATCATACGGAGACGATTAAAACTGACAATTAAAATAAAATCAGTTTTAACCGTCTCCGGATGATGCCAACTTGGTTGGCGAAACGCGCGTCGAGCGAAATGAAAGTGTTTGTGAAAATTACTCCGAGTGTTATAATTACATCAAAGGTTTCAACCCTATCCAGTATGTGAATATTATTAGTTATTTTGTGACGGTTTTGATAATTAATTATATAAAATAAACTAATGTATATCTATATCTATCTATCTATATATCTATCTATATTTTAGTAATTTTTATAGGTATATAAGGTATTTACCCGTTCACTTGCTTTAACTGCACTTGCTTTAAAGATCCCGTGCAGTTATAGAGAAGTAAAGGTCTAATGCCGTAATTTCTAATTAATGTACAGGTTCTTTACAAACAATCCTTCTACTAATTGCCATTCCAGTTCAAGGATTATAGACGTGGATAGTCATTGATCCCAGTTCGTGCCGTAGTAGATCTTTGACGGCAAAGTACCAACTCCCAGCTCTCCGACACCAGCTATGTGCCAGTGTTCGGGGTACAGGGTACAGGCCGTCTAATGAGCGGGAATATCATGTTGGTTGGGTTGTCTTGTTCTTTTGTGTACCTACCTATACAGGGCATTTAATAACTTGGGAGATTATTTTTAACTCATGATAATATATTATGCTAAAAGTAAACGCTTAAAAAAAATAAACCTAATGAAAGTGCTTTAATAACCGAGAAAACTTAAAATAAAAAATGTTTCTCAAGTTCGTAAACACCCTGTATACTTAAACAATGCCCAAAATAGTTATAACAGTCGGATCATAATGAAACTTTATAATAAAACCATGTTAAACGCTTTCGTCTCCATATATCGCCATACGTTTTTGTCACGGAGTGACGTCATGCGCAAGTTTGTTCAAAACGCGTTTCCCAAGTGATCATATCTTGTACTCTTAGTATCATGTAAGGTAGGTAATGTTTCTGAAGATATCCCGGTCCCGTGTTGTATTTGGCAAGATAATCGAATTTGGCTCGAATCCATATTTTAAAAAAAATGCCATGACATGAATTTTGACTTTTCTTTTGACAAGCCAAGTTGTCAGTCATGTCGTATTGATACAGTAAAGTGTTAAAATGTGTTTGCAGTTTGTTACTGAATCATTAGGAGATCCTGATGCTGAAATTGATAAATTTATCAATAGTTATAAATCCACAGAGGTAGTTATAAATCATTATTTTTTACCCCATTTTTTTTAAGATAAAATTACAACTATATCATCTACTTCATAACCAGATTCATGAGTCAAGGGAATCGAATATTTTCCTAGCGAAATTATCGAACATTGCCCGTTGTTAAGAGCGCTCCTATAGGCGGCCATATGGAAACTAGTAAATTCAACAAATTTCGAATATGAAACTCAATGCTTATATAAGCCTATTTTTGGCAAGCAGCTTTAGAGTTAAAGTTTACACGGTTTTAAGTTATTCACTTTTGCGTAGCACAATTAGAACTTATAAAAAAAATTACCAGATCAAAATGACCAACTTCCAATCCTGATACAAAATATTTTTACAAAAGCGCTGGCTGATGGAACCAAAGTCCTTCAGTCAAAGACAAAAGCTGACATCATTCAGGCCCTTTTTAGCATAAATATGAAAATAAACTCTTACTGTTATGAAGTATTACACTTGCAGGTAAAATTATCGCTCATTTGGATGCCTTTGTGCAATTACTCCCGAAAACAAATATAAACTTTTTAAATTCTTACTATCCAATGATTAAATTGAATTTATTATCTTCATCAATCTTCTTAACCAATCAAGCATTTGAAATTACATTTTACACATATTACAAATACGTTAGAGACGAAGTGAACTAATGGAAATAATTAGAAAATTCAGCGCTAACGTAGTTTTAAAAATCACCAATATTCAACGCCCTATAAATCGATATACTTTAGGAATATCAAAAATATGTATACAGGGTGAGTCAGTTTTTTGTAGACAAACTTTAACAGGGGATAGAACGCACGTTTTTAAAAAGAAAAGTGCCTATAAAGATATGGCCGATCTAGCTTCCTAAGGAAGATACAGGGTGTTAAAATTTAATTTTTTTTTACATTAATGTGTAATATTTTCTGAACGGAATGATATATTCACTAAATATTTTACACATATCTTAACCTGCATAGGATCAACATGTTGTACTGTTCCTGTCGAAAATACTATAGTGGATGTTACTTTTTTCGGGTACTTCGACTATTCTGCATAATAGAACTTTTTTTTCGTACGCCACTGACATTATCTGATACATATTTCTAAAATAACGGCCCCTTAGTAACAATTTTGATCTCTTGTAATTTTGCTCTAACTATGACAGTTTTCGAGATATTGGCCGTTGTTTCTCTGACAGTGTAATGTCGTTATTATAATTTTTTTTTCTCGAATTTTCTTTATGACTTATAAACGAACGCTTAGATTTTTTCATGTTTGGGGGATAATGCCTATTAATTAAGGCGCATAAAACAAGCGGTAAGAATGTTCAAAAACTTGCACAGTGGCGGGGTGGAAGGGGTGCTCCACCCCTTTCGTAAACAGAA
>CAXKVY010010751.1:0-20920 GCA_964058915.1 Tetropium fuscum
ATATATATATATATATATATATATATATATATATATATATATATATATACTTATATATATACTTATATATATAAGTATATATATAGTATATATATACTATATATACTATACTTTTAATTACACTAACAAAGACCTTGTTGTATTGTCAGGTTGCCTTAACTTTTATACCCTCAACAGACTTCTGTCAATAATGTCAGACAAAAATAGTACAGGGGAACAGGGCCAGATTAAACTCCTACGGGGCCCGGGGCTACTTTGATTTATGGGGCCCTTTTTCCCATGTATAATGCGCGGGCGGGATTTTTAGAGCCAATTTAGTAACTTATTAAAAAAAAATTATTTAAAAAACTACAAACTTTTCTTCCTTATTTTATCATTAACAAAATCTTTAATTATATCTTCAAAGTTTATTTTCATTAAAATATCCCCTTCGATACATGTTAAAGATAATGCCGCTAATAAATGTTCCTCTACCATTGTGATCCGATATTTATTTTTAAGGTATGCCAGCTTTGAAAAGGAACGTTCTGCTTTTGAATTAAGTATTGGGATTGATAAAAAAAATTTGAGAATTGTATACACGTTAGCAAATGTATCCATTAACCTGTGATGTTTATATCAAAAACATAAAAATCAAATGGAGTTAATAAATTTTTGTCGAAATTTGTTAACAATTTTGAAAAAAAAATAGTTCGTCAGTAAAAATATCATCAAAGTTTTCATATATACATTCAGAATTTCTTTGGTAAAGGTCTCAAATTCCTGTCTTTCTATATCTGCCTTGAGTTTCTGCAATAAACCAAACAAGCCAGTAATTTTGGAGTAAGAGTTACTTGTTCTTTGTAATTCAGAAACAAGTTTGTTGACGATCACTAGAAATGTTTGTATTCTGAAAGCATTTCTTCCATCTAAAACAAATTCTTATGGGCCATCAGGATATTTTCTCTTCCGCTTTTCTTGAGAATACTTGTACAGATCTGAATCATCCGAGGCATCTTCCAAGCTGAAAAATTGTGTGCCTCGTCCTCAACCAAATCAAATTAATCTTTTAAAGACAAAACCGTCCATAAGACCTTTTAATACACTGCTCCCATATAATCCCATATATCTATATATATATATATATATATATATATATATATATATATATATATATATATATATATATATATATATATATATATATATATATATATATATATATATATATATATATATATATATATATATATATATATATATATATATATATATATATATATATATATATATATATATATATATATATATATATATATATATATATATATATATATATATATATATATATATATATATATATATATATATATATATATATATATATATATATATATATATATATATATATATATATATATATATATATATATATATATATATATATATATATATATATATATATATATATATATATATATATATATATATATATATATATATATATATATATATATCCATATATCTATTTATGCTTCCATATATCTAGGCCAGCTGTTTGCAATATTTTGGATACGTTCCCAAAATATTTTAAGATTTTATTCTAAAATATTGTAATAAAAAATATGTTTCCATTTTCGCCATTTGTTTGGTCAGTCTTAAAGCTTTCACGCTCGTATCTTTTTTTTCCAGTGGATCTTCGGCCATATTTTTTAAACACCGATATCTTTGAGAATAGCTTAGGGATGTTTTGGCAGCATCTTCTCTGCAGCTCCAGTGACCCCTGTGGGCCCCAACGACCCGGAGGCTGCAGTCCCCAAAAAAAAATCATTTTAAAAAAAGTAGAAAAAAATGTGTTAATTCCTCGGTTAATTCACTGGTGGAAATAGAGGCTATGTGGAAATCAACTAGAGGCGCCGCCCGACGAAAAGTTCTATTAGTTCGAGTGTGCAACGCTGCTATTATGGAAATTTACAAATGTAGTTATGGAGTTAGAAATGCTATACTTACTGTCAGGTTTAAAACCAATGGTAGGTCTTCTGAACATCAAGGCAAACTTTGTGGATTCCTTAAGTTCAACGAGGCTATTTCTCTTGCGTTCACTAATTTCATTGGAAACTATATTAGTGCAAACTAGGACATTCTCCCTTCCTAGTGTGATAATATATTTTCCAAGAGGGTCGATATAGGCCTTCTTCACTCCCCCCATGTACCTGTGATGCATCAGCGACATGCCTATCTGTTTCTCGAAATTATTATCTCTTGCGATGACGAAACCGTCAAATCCCCAGGTTACAGCATGGTGCTTGGTGATGTGGAGGTTGAACTTTCGGAGCAAGTGGCCAGTCTTTATTGTAGACGTTAGAGTGGCCAAAGGGTCCTGAAAAAACAAAAATGCTACGAGCCATAACAACTATCTGTTGGAACAAGCAGTTATTTTTCGAATCATGTGCCAAACAGTAAGTACCAACAAACAGTAAGTACAAACAAAATCGTTCAATTTTGTCCACATAGATAAATTTAATAAACCCTGATTTTAACGGGTTCTGTCCAAAGTCCGTATAAAAACCTGACCAGTAGGTTGTTAATTCCATAAATAAAATAATACGAAAAAATTAGTAAACATATTTTAGTAAGTTGGCACACATGGTTAGACAAATAACTGATTCTTTCAACATTAGTTGTTAGGGCTCGCATAAACAGATGTAGATCAATTAAATAGCTTATTAGAGGCAGTAATCGAAAGTATATGTGGCTTAAGGTCAATAAACGAGGTCACTTACCCCTCTCTTGACCTCCAGCATGTGTATGCTCCTCGAGGTAAATGGCAGTGCATAAAAAACCTTGTCCCTATTAGGCAGCGTGGTTGGAATGATATGATGATAAAGAACCTCGCTGTCTTCCAATTGATACTCTTTAACATTCACATGGTCTTTTCCTATGATGCAAAATCTTATGATCTTGTTTCCGGCTAGATGATCAGTGGTTACAGGTATGACGAAAAGCCGATAGCATCTTTTGGAAGCCACCAACATGAAATCGATCACCTGGCAGTTCGTGTCGACCTTAGTTATCACTCTCATTTGGGTACCTGGCATACCCTAAAATATAATTTTCTTCTGAATACTATATAAGTAAACATACAATCAATTATGTTAATTTACTCAACATTAAAACAAGGTATGAATAAGATTATGATATACCAGTTGATCAAACATTTTCAACGATTCTAACTGAGTTCTGATATTAAAAGTAGATCTGAATATGAAAATTATTATTCAATATATTTTGCACTAAATCGTAAATCAGAAGAGTCGCGCCATCTGTTGGCCAGACGTATAACTAGATCTCAAGTCTATTTGTAGTTGTGCAGTGGTTCGTGGATTTTAGTAGTTTTCTATGTTTGTTAGGTAATGTAGTAAAAAACTGCTGTCAGTAGGGGGAGGAAATTGGGATGTGCGATTCGAGTTTTCTTTTGTTGAAAAGTGTGTGTGAGAATAGTAGCAGGTAATATAATATTATAATATAGAGTAGGTATTATTGGAAAAATAGTATAAAATAGTGAACGTAGAAGAGTTGTTTGTGTTAATCTGTTCTCCCTGTTATTTGTAGTATAATTTTTGTACAATATTACTATGTAACCATGTCATGAATATGATAATCTCCAAACGTACGAACATGCTATGGATGTAAATAATATAATATGAGCAATGATTTCAGTTAAATATACCAAGTTGGCATGGAGTGGTTAATAAAAACAGAAACATATCAAAAAGACTTATTCTACTATTTATATTTGTTCTATTTGAACATATTATATATAAAAGCATTAGGCATACAGTTATATGTTATAGAGTTATAGTTATATGCTGAAAGTATGACCGTTCCGTGGTATATCTGAATTGACAAGTAGCACATTTTTTTTATTAATAAAAATATAATATAATCGTTCTTCTTATTATATTCGCTACATATGATTTGTTGTACGTAGTACAGAGTTGTATATTTATCTATGGTCAAGAGCAAAGATTGTGGATTTCTCTGCCATGGCTCTTTTTTCCGTGATAATTTAAATGTCAAATTTGTTTGTTTAGTCATATTTTCTTTCTTGCAGTAAAACTGAGTGTAAATGTAATAAAGGCTAGGTGTCTTTCCTCTGTGATTTTTTTATTTAAAACTGGCATTCCCCAATTTAGTAATCCCCCAAACGTTAGTAATCAGTGCTTTTGTTTGGTTATGAATGTAAAGCTAAGTAATACACAACTTGGATCTTAGGATATATCAAGGTTTGTAAATAAAGGTAGGAAATACTCAAATTTATAATTATTTGGTACCTCAATTAAGAAGAACTCCCCTATATCCGAAAATCCTGCAACAATCATGCGTCCTTGCTCGAAAAATTTAATGTTTCCGATAGGGTTTTTGGTCAACCGAAAAGAGGCCATCACAGATAACTTCGTGGGATCGTAAACTGATATGAGCTGCAGAAGTCCGGTATTATATCCAACTGCAACATAAGGAAATTCTGGGTTTTCGGCAATGCACAACGTTTTGTGTTTCAGTTCCATATGGCTAGTCTAAAAAATTGAAAGGCTTAACATTTTTTCATGGTGTACTCACCAATTGTTTCACCATTCTAGGTGCACTCACCAATTGTCCATTGTCAACTTGGTAGACATTTAAGAATTTATTTAGTCTCAACGTCACTATGTGATCTCCGGTAGGGTAAATAAGACAGACATCATCAAATATGCCCTCATTTTGTTTGATATAGCTTATTTCTACGTTATTGAATTTGATGATTTCTTCTTTCTCCGTCACTGCAATTATAAACTCAGACTTGTTGCAGCTCATATTTCTAATTTTATTTTCTAGGGAAATTTGCCAATCACATTTCCAAGATCCTGCTTTTCTATAATGCTAAAGTACAAAAACTTGTTGAGATTATAGGAATTTAGAATTATACATATTTTAGTGGACTTGAACAGCTTAGGCCCTTTCCAGTGAAACATTTTTCTGCTTTGAGATGTTATGTGGAACACCCCTGGGAGGTTCATAAACTACATGACAGGACACTTCAAAGAAATAAACAGGAAACGGAACTGTATGATTGAGTAGTATAAACTTTGTTTCGTAATAATTTGTGATGCAGTAATCCAAACGTTACTGGCCTTACTGCTAACTTGATGTCCAGTTATTTTTGAACTCTTTTAACTCTTTCTAAAGAACGAGGAATCCTAACCTCAATACCACTGAGAGAATGACATGAAATTTTAACAAATTCTGGTGTATGAGGTGGTAAGGGAATGAAAATTATGCAAATCAGGTGCACAATATAATTGAAAATTACTGGAAATATATTCAGGGCTAAATGACTTATTGAACACTCGCTTTACAAGCCAGAGAGCAAAGCTAATACTAACCCTAACTTCCAGATTAGGTCCAGAGATGGCTAAACCCCCTTTATACCAACACATAGAAGTAACAAGGTCACCTTCTAATTGCACGTCAATGACTTTTTCTAAGCAATTATCATTATTCATCTGTAAAAGAGTCAATATTAAATACTTAACTACAGTTGAAATTAAACATCATAATATATTATACTCCCCAGTATACCGTCCTTTTTTTAAAGTTATTACAACAGTGGTAAAAGTGGTGTTAGCGGCTTCATTTTAACGAGTCTGCTACACTATTCTTTCCGCACGCGCAGCACCGTAACCTGTCGTTCTTGCGCGGTTTCGATTTTTACAAACTTCAATTTTTTTAAATTTTAATTGATAATCAAAACAAAGGAAAATTTTTGTATCCGAAAAAAAGAGGGCGCGATTGTTGAGTCAGACAACTGCAACAGTGATATGTTGCACTCTGCAAATTTTGCAGTGTAGTATTCAGGAAATGACCTCTTGACATTAGGCAACACTCGAAGCTAGTTAGTCGTTCAAAGATTAATCCCTTAACCTCAGGCAACATGCGATACAATGCATTGCAACATTTTTTAAAGTTTCAGTTGCCCATTGACACTATTCGACATGATACTATTCACACAAGCTTTCAATTTGGCATATTGCATGCGAGAATAATACTTGTTACTGAAATATTATTACTCTACCTCTACATTAATAACGATTATGTGTTAACGATTCACTTGGTTCTACATAAAGAAGATAAAAGAAGGCCTCCAGCATAGAAAACAACAGAGAAAGGTATTTGGCACATTCAATTTCCCCCCTATGTTTTTGTCAATGTTAGTGGACTGGTCCTTCGCTTAAATAAAATGAACTTAAATTCCAATTAACTATTATAACAAATTTCGATCAACAACAAGTAGATTCATTAAAATAAAGCCGCTAACACCATTTTGACCACTGTTGTAATAACTTTCAAAAAAGGACAGTATACTGGGGACTATTAGTCTAGTCAAGCAGTCATTTTTCAGCAGACACTTTTCCACACACAAAAAAACATCGGAAATATAAAAAATTAAAAATTATTTTTTCGAGCAGCGAGTGAAATTGTAAAATGTACAATAAAATTACCAATGAACAAGGACGTCCTACTACTTTGTCCAAAGAAGAAGATATCATGTGTAATGGTATCCTGGTTGCAGCTAATTGGGGTTTTTCTATGAACACATATGACTTGGGACTTTTGGTTAAAAACCACTTAGATAGAAAAGGAATAAAGATTTCATATTTTAAAAATAACATACCAGGAATTCCACACGAAACAAAATGTTTGGTGAGAAAGATTTGGAGAAAATATATAGAGGGATATAATATATAGAGAAAATATATAGGTTTCGTTGGAGGGAGTAACTCCAGAGGCTACCATAAATTTGGATGAGACAAACATGTGTGACGATCCTGGTAGACAAATGGCTATTTTAGAAGAGGATCCAAACATCCCGAAAGAATAATTGACAGCTCTTACGTCCACTGTATCAGTTATGTTTGCAGGCACTGCATACAGAAAACTATTGCCTGTTTATATTGTCTACAAGGCAGAACATCTGTATAACATTTAGACCGAAGGAGGACCAGACGGATGCAGATACAACAAAACGGAATTTGGTTGGTTCCACTCCACGATTATCGGCTACTTTTTTGGCTCAATAATTGTGCCTTATTGTAAAAAGCTAAATGGACCAAAAGTCACTTTTTGTGACAATTTGAGTATCACCTCTCTATGCACATCATTCAACAGTGTGAAATAAACAGAATTCGGCCAGTCAATATGTCTCATACGTTAGATCTTTGGAAGATAAATGGAGAGACACACTAACATAATGGAAGAATAATAATAGGGGCTGCATTTCTAAGAATAAATTTCCTGGAATTCTCAAGAAAGCTCTGGAAAAGTTGGAACCTAATAGTGCCCAAAACTTGATATCAGGATTTGAGGCTACGGGAATTTATCCCTTATCCAGATCATAAGTTCTAAAACGCCTTCCAACTGAAAACAGAAAAAGGTGCCATAGAGTGGGAACAAAGGCTTCAAAGTGTATTTGCCTCAGGAATTTTCAAAAAAAAAACGTCTTGGTTGAACCAGGTCAAAGTGATTTATGTGACCTATAGATTTGGACAGATGTACACCACCAAAGAAAAAAAAGGAGACAACATTCGGAGACTTCTTATTAACACTAATTATGTATAATGCAGGAACAAAGAGAAACCGAAAAAATTTTTATGTTGATAACCGATGATAAAGATTTAGAACGATAGAAGATAGAGGAACCATTTATTTGCAAATTTATGAGACCTTATAGGGGAACTAAAAATAAATTTGCCTTTCCGGCAGTAGATGTTACAAACATCTCCTTTAAACAAATAAGAAAAAAATTACAGGTTTAGGAAATGACACGAGGGAGATACAGATTAATATTAATATTAACCGTCCATTACACGCGCTATGAGGGAATCCCTCACAATATTTGTGATAAAACTAATAAGCAAAAAAAAAACCGAATAAGTGATAAAACTCTAAGCGGTAAAACTACAACCTTCAACGTATAGGAATGCCTTTTGGCAACATTTTTGGGAGGGATGACAAAGTTGTGCCACATTTTATGCGGTTAGGATGTTAGTAGTACTGCCTAAACGAAGTGAGAATTTACCTGATGTGAGAGCTTTCCTCACTGTGCCTGCAGTCATGTTTTTTGAAAATTTGAACTTGCGTTTTCTTACAACCTAAATAAGTACTCTTTGTTTACAACCTAAATAAGTGTAAACTGATATATTATTGTTAAATCACTCTTTATCATTTTCATTTTCACCATTTCTATGCGTGATGATGGGACTTGTCAATATGATATGGGACAGTAAAAATGATTACGTGTTACAATAAATGATACGTATCATGGCGAAGGTTAACGATATATTATTAATTATAATGATATAAAGCTTCTAAATTCAAAGTATAAGAATGTTTTGTATGGAATAAAGTTTTATTTTCTATTAAAACTGTGTTTTATTTCATAAAAATATACGCAAGTGCATGATCTAAACTTACATTTTACGTGTCCCAAGTAATGCTTAAAAAGCCTGTTGAGCTATATATAATCAATTTACATTGATGACCCAAGACGTCCGTTATTAAGCCTTACTGGGGACAGCAAAAAAAAACAAAAAACCTACTTTCCAGATCAACTATTCTTTTCTACCTACTTTCAATATGTTATTATTTGACTTCTTACCCAATTATAAAAAAAAATCACAAGTGTCTACACTGGAAAATAAAGTTTTGGTGAACTTATTGGTACTTATTTGGTGAAGTAACCCCATGTTACGGTACTACACTGAACCAAAAGGACTTTCTTAAAACATCTTTGATCTACTTACCATATAAACACAACCCTTGAGGTCCACGACATAAAGGCCTCCCTCTGTAGTCCATAGCACATCAGCAAATGATATCCCAGTTTCACAATATTCAGGTAATTTCACTACATGTTTCCCCAAAACAGCTGTCCTACAGCAAGTGAACACATCCCATAGTAATAAGTTATTGGTGTACTGACATAACTGCGCCAAGAAGATCGGTTTGGTCCAATTGCACCTGTAATATGGTATGTAACATCAACAAAAATGTTATTATCCCCTAATATCACTTTATAACATTTACTTTTACGGTTATCGGTGAGGTGAGTAATCCTCTATAGTACCTAAGTAGCTGGAAGCTATGAGTCGGTAAATTATGGTATTAACAGCAAAGTTTGTTAAGGTTCTGTATGTCACAGATAAATTGGATCTCTCCATCAATCTGTAACTTTCTAAACTTTTGATGTAGACAAGTAAAAATGGTCCAATAATAAAAATTCCTCAATGGAGTAAAAGGCCTTACTTACTAAATATATATGCAATTTTTGTCCAAATTGTGTGAAGGTTAATGTATCTATGCTATCTAAAATTTTCACGAACTTATTGTAACAAGTGATGTCGAGGTAGTAATGTGAACTTTGGCCAACAACATTGAAAATGGCAGGTGAATTTGATTACATGTTCGTGTGTTGTGATTATTGCTATTATTTCTTTGGTGTTGAGTATTTTGATTTTTATGTTAAGTATGAAATTAAATATATATAGTGCTGGTACTGTCATTATACCAAGATTTATGAATAGGGATTTGCAGTGTGTTAGTGGGTGGACTCTAGTCATACATCTAATACTTCTTTTTTGCATAATAAACACTTTATCTATATGTGCTGAGTTTCACCAGAATAATAAACGATAGAAGAAAATTGATTGTGCCAACCCGAAATATACACACTTTAACATCTCATTGAAAACAGTATCTCAAATTTGCCTCAAAGCAAAAAAAGCAGTACTCAACTACATTATCAATGTGATGTCATTTTCTCATCTAGGGTGATGCCCAGGAATTTTGTAGATGTTACACGTTCTACAGTCTGGTTATTAATCGTGATAAAAGGATTAAAGTCCTGTTTATTATTTTTGGTCATAAACTGCATGTATACGGTTTTTTTGATATTTACTTGTAAACCATTGTTTACATATCATATTTCAAATTCGTCAAATGAGTTAGCTTGGTGTATTGTTTCGGTACATCTTCGGTACTTAGATATCGGTACAAAGGTCAGCGATTCCTGTGGATGTTGACCTGTTTTGTCTGAAACCATTTTGTGATTGGGATAATAGATTATTTATTTCAAGAAAATTGTTTAATCTTACATTAAAACTAATTTCTATTACTTTAGCTAACTGATTTTGAATGCATATATTTCTATAGTTGGTAAGATCAGTTCTCGAACCCTTATGCTTAAATATAAGTATCGATTTTGAATGCATCCTGTTATCTGTCATTAATAAATGATTCATCAATGATATACAATAATGGTGTACAGATAATGTTACTCACGGCTCTCAGTGCTTTTCCGGCACCGTAATCTATGCCTGCAGATACTTTTAACGATGTTTTATTTATAAGTTTTTCTATTTCTTCTGGTGTCGTGAGCAGCAAATAAATGTCACGGAGGAGCTGTGTGTTAGGTTCAACTTCTCAAATTTTGGTGTAGGACATGTGAAGTTCGTGAAATATTCATTGAAATAATTACAAATTTGATTAAGGGCTTTGTCATTTGTAACTGCTAGATCTAATTCATGTATATTATTTCTAGGAGAAGTATTTCTTGATTCATTAATTATTTGCCAGCTAGTTTTTGTGATATTGTTTGATTTACTTAATCTACAGCCGTTGTAATTTCTTTTTGCATTTTTAATGTTTTCTATGTATAACATCTTTAAATTCTATGTATAACATCTTTAATGGGATGTATCTGCCGTGATTTAATGTAATATACTCGTCTATGAATGCTTTGTAATGTTTAAATAGTTGCTTGTCCTTGTCAAATCTCTTTTCTAATAACAAAAATCTTTTACTAGCGAAGGAGGACTACACCTCTGACAACCCTACTAATTAAAAGAAGTGCACAAATTAAGGTTATATTTGAGATATGAATATTACGGCTAGAGAACTGTTAGGCGGATGAAACACTATGTTAAGTTAATAATCTATATATGACATGTGTAGTTTTGCCTGTCTTTTTACCTGATCATCTGGTTGTATACTTGTAATTCACTATTCATTTGTCCAATTTTAGCTGCCTTCCGCCAGTTCCACACTGTTATTGTGAAATTAGGAAGGTCGCTGAGTGTTAAGAGCAGAGAAGACTCCGAGAATACAATATCTTGATAACCTTCAGAAGGACCATCTGCAAAAACATATTAAGGATAACAACACTGTTGAACATTTAGAGAATTATCCATTAATGATCGAATAATAAACGAGGCAAACATCTCTTAGAAATATGCAACAGCCTAACAACTCTTTCATTTTCCCGAATTACAGTTAACTTGTATTTTACCGATATTCCTTCTTCTTACCTGTGAATTTACTTATTATTTGAAAGCCTGGATAGTTCCTTACAATTAATTCAGGACTGCGGCAGTTCTCGGCGTAAGCGAAAGCATATACTGATCTGTGTCCCCCCACAACTTTAACGCCATCTCCGTTTTCACTGTGATTATTTACTATCAGCTGTTTCTCGTCGCCAGAGTTCAAGTGGACAAAGTGGAGGAAGCAACCATTTCCATAACAAATTACATCCTTCGATATGAAGCAGAGGTGGTTTAACACGCCTATTTTGGACCATCTAAAATTTAAAAAAATTGTGAGAATAAGAGACTGAATAGTCTCTAAACAGAACAACCTTTTGTCTTTTATAAATTAGAATATGCAACTACTTTTCCTAGCTATATGCTAGAAAACATTGAATTACATATACAATAGAATTCTGAAGCATTTAGAGAGGGAGTGATACAGAAATTGCTTGCTTAGGCAAAACTATAATCATTTGTTGGATCTTATGTATTAATTGTTATTTCATAAGATGTCATAAAATGTCACTGAAAGTGGTGGAGTATTAAAATTTTAAATTCAAGTATAAATGATCAATAAAACAAATCGTACATCACTCTGAAGATCCTCAATGAAGATGAAAGAACTTGTACAACTTCTAAGTGGTTGGTTTCCGTATATATGTCCAGATATACAACTGGTAAGTGTGTCTTCCTTATTATTCATCTATTTGCTTATTTCTCTAATAATGAATTGCTACAAACCCAAGATTTTTTTTCACAAAACAAATATGAATAGCAAAGAACTTGAAAGCTAATATATATAAAATGATAATGATGCTGTAATTAAAATGAATACTGATTGATTCAAGCAAGATTAACTGCAACAGTAGTGAATCTAAAGGCAATAATTTTATTGTGGAAAACCACCTCTCATGACATTTTGTAACAGATTTTAAATTTAAATTTATTGGGGAACAATATACCTACTGTAAAAACTATAAGTACAAATTTGATAAAGTCGCAAAGAGGCAGTCAGCCTTTTACTAAACATTGAACATGTCTACAGAAAATAATAATAATTAAAACTTACTGTACAGTATTGTCTGTGGCTTTCATATTAAATTAATATGGAACTGACTTGTTTAGTTGGTAACTAGGAAACCATAGGTATACCAGAGGGAGTAGGAACATGTGGTTCTATTAATTGATTTTATATCTTATTGAAAGGATTTAAACAAAATTCTACAACAATTTCTCTCTGTTTATGAGGGATTTAGTTTTTACACACATTTTTGTTGCTCTGACCAAAGTTAATAAGTATTACACATTTTTTTCTTAGTGAAATTGTTGATACTTGATAAAGAAATAATTTGAAGTGCTGGAAAAAAGATGCTTTGTATGATTATGTATAGCTCCTAATTGACTGATTATTCTCATCGAGGTGTTAAAATGTAGGGAAATGTCGATTTTATTGCTTTTTGTATTGGAAGAGTCATTTAGGCATTTTTGTTAAAAAAGACCTAGCCCAAAGAAAGGGCCATTCTCAAACGCTGCCGCCATCTTGATTTTTTTTAAATAGGCTTTTTTTAAATTTTCTGCTCATTCTGTTTTATAAGCTGATTAAAATCGTTTAAAAAAGTTAAGAGCAAACATAAAAGGTGCAAACATTTTTGGTTCAGAATACACAGAAACTGCTATCTACAGAACATTTCAATCATTATGCATAGATTAATTATATTGCCACAAATTTCGAATCATTATCATTATGGGCCTTGAGAGAGTGATATAAATAACAAGAAAATTCCAAAGCTCCGCCTAACATTAAAAATAATAGTGCAGTGATTTAAAATGCTCTAATAAACTCCCCAAGGGCCAGGTTTCAGGCTCGGTATTTTAAATGTAAGCACCGTATCCATATATTATATAGTATATGTCCATAATATATATTCACACATAGGTCTCTCCAGTATGGACCTCCTCAGGGATTCATCCTTGGACCAATACTGTTTATCATAATATATTAATGATATATCCAATAAAATTGAGAAAAACTAGTAGCATACGTGGATGATATCAACAGAAAAGAATCTAAAGAATCTCAATACCATATAATGACAAAACTAAAACTCTTATTTTCAACCTAAACCCTCACAATCAAATATATAATAAACCGGTGAAATGTCATTATACTTTGGGGAGGTTCGTCACATGCCTCCTAAATTTTAAAACTGCAAAAAAGAACTGTAAGAATTATAACTAGCTATGTTTACATTGATATATGTAGGCTCATTTCTAAAAAACCAAAAATTCCATTTAGTTACGTGCTTGTTGCGTAATGTATCTCCTAATTAATTGTTATTAATCGTTATGCCACAGAAAACTGCATAACACGAATTGTTGTGTGTACAATTGCCATTGAAGGAAATATATGGACAGAATAACCCATTTTAATTATTTTCCCAAGAAAGGCATAGTTTGTTTATATTACCAAGAGTTGTTGAAAAAATAAGTCATAGAACATGGGAAAAAATATTGTTAATGTGAAAACCAGTAACTTCGGCAATGGGTGTGTGTTCGCTCCATTTCAAGGCAGAGACTTATAATAGGACAAATGATATGTGAAGCAATAATAGTAAAATATTTCTGGGTTAGTTAGATTTCTCCAAAAATTGGCAATTATTTACAAGTGGTCATTATAATTAGGTACAATCAGTCCATGATTGAAATGCTCCACTGTTCCTTCTTTAAATTTGCCCATGTCTTTGCACGTACCACTAAATCCAGTAGTGCATGAACATTTAAATGTCGCTATTTTCTACTTTGCCTTCCTCAAAGATCAGTTAGCCAGGAGTTTCATGAGAGCTCCTTAGAAATGCACTGATATGAAAACAAAAAACAAATATATCTAAACCTGTTTATTCAACAGTTGTGGTGTTAATAACTGTGTCAAATTAAATATTTCACATTTAACATCTCTTCATACTATTCGGGGTCCCTTTCCTACACATAATTGCCACTAAATTCCTATAACCCGTTGTACATATAATTGCTCCTGTATGTAGGGTTACCTATTACAGCTCGGCCAGCCTGACAACACAGCCATCCTCGGCTGTCGGCCGTAATCCGACACCTCGTTAAATCTCATAAATGCCTGTGCTGTCAGACGGAGTTCCCTATCCCACTTCTGAAACTGTAGTAGAGGGAAAAATGTTTTAGCACAGCTGGGAATCGAACCCAGGACCTTTGGCCTTTCGGGCTACTGCTCTTCTTGTTTGGCTTTTTTGGCTTCACTTAGTAATGCATGTGAATTTTTGAGTCGCGCAATCCAGTGGTTACACATGCCAAAAATATAATATTGTCACAAATACGTATAGGCGTAGAATTAATATTCGTCTGTGGTAAAGGTATCATATACATAGTTTTGAAATTTAAATCAAGAAGTCAGAATATTAAGCTGTCCCATTTGAGGTTCTTGAAAGAGGATTCCTATTACTTATATACATCTATAATGCAATTGTTAGAAACAGTTTGACAAAATCAGCACATAATCTTATACTATAATCTGATAGTTCTTCTAATAATGGATATTAAAGTGGTATATTATCATTTATGTCATTATCAAGTAAATCAAGTAAATTTGATAATTATCACTTGTGAGATTAAAAATTCATTTCAATGTGTTAATATTATAAAAAGCATATTATAGTAAAAATGTAGTAGTAAAGAAGATGAAGCAAGCAACAATATTTCTTTCCCTTTTGTTGAGCGCATTTGGTAAGTATCAGCATAGATTAGTATCAGATATAATAAAGCCACATATTTATTTTAGTGACAGCTTCTAAATGTTGCTTATTCTAATTTAAGATTCTTATAGTATCACTTTTTATTGTGAATCTGAAAAATATGGTTTCATTGTACATTTATTTAGTTCTCTGCATATAATAGGGCAAGAATCCCAAATAAAAACAACGAAACAATAACAGAAGGAGAGGGTGGGGCACACTTGGACAATTAAAATTTGGTGCTTAGTCAACGTTTTATCACGTTTGCATTTGATCGCCTAAACTTGAATTTATAAACAAAAAGTTATGTGACAATTTGTTTTTTTTATAAAAAAAGTAAGCATTTTTGATCATGTATTGTTAGTTTATAGCATATTTTCTAGGTGTATTTTTTTTCAATCGTGTACAGGGCTTTACAAATACGTTACCGATTTTAGCCTGGTATTGCAGTTAACCTTCAATTGCTATAATATTTATTTTTATGGTGACATGCATGTGGGGTAGATATGCGGACAGTTATTGTGGGGTTAATGTGTTATTAGTTTTGTACTATGCAAATCTGCCTGTGCAGATACGTTTTTCGTATCATTGAGGATGAAGCAATAGTTCTGAGGGTAGATATTGTGTAAAAAAATCCCAAGTCCACTGAAATGAATGGCACATCAAGAACCACTGTATTTATTAAATTTTCCGATAGTTTTGAAACATATTAATGTTCATTCAGTAGGTACCAAACATCTATTATAAATAAATTGTATCCACTTCTGTATTTAATTATTTGTTATTGAAGAAATATCTCTCTGAAAGTGTCCCTATACCTAAAACTGGACAAAGGGCAACAAAAAATATAAATAACGAGCTTCTAAGAAGAGTGAAGAATTGAATCTTATTTAGAATAATTAGACATCCCACATATTTCAATTTGTTGTTAACTGTCCACATCTGTCCCGCCCTCCCCTACTTGATAGGCATGAGTAAAACTTATGTGCAGAACAATATTATTGAACATTTTATCAATTTATTTATTCTACATTTTGGTTGTTTGATACTTATGATATCTAATCACACATATTCTGCATATTAGGTATATGTGGAAATATAATACTTAATTTTGAGAGATTAAATATTTCAAAATAAACTAGTGCATGATAATAATTGTAAAATATAAAACAAGTCATATGATAATTGTCCCAATATTTAAGCTGTGTCAGGCATAAATATATTGACTACATTGGTTTTAATATAGTTACAATATATTTATCAATAATGTTCTATAGGCCAGCAGAAATAGGGTTTGGAGAAAAAAAGTCTATACAGCAATATTTTTGAAAAAAGTACGCGGACAATTGGTAGGTGGGGGAATATATATATATATATATATATATATATATATATATATATATATATATATATATATATATATATATATATATATATATATATATATATATATATATATATATATATATATATAATATAATTATTTATATTATATGTTAGTGTTTTACTTCTTAGATTTCTTGTATTGACAAGTCTAATAATATATATCTACTTATAATGTGCAATATTTTTAAAAGACTAATAAAGACATATTATTATCATTATTATTATTAGTGCTTTTTTTAGTCAGTCAAGAAATTTTTCAATTTTACAGTTATTTTTTCGGCTTTTTCCATGACAATCACTTATCTTTTGTCTTTTCAGGGCTACCTCATATTCAAAGATCTCCCATAGGGGAGCGAATTGCCGGAGGTCAATATGCCGATATTGCAGATTACCCCTACATGTTATCTCTGCAATACAACAGCTCTCACATATGTGGCGCCGTGATGATTTCCTCAGCTTGGGCTATAACGGTGGCACATTGTGTAGATGACCAAACCATAGTTGAAAACCTTGTAATCCGAGCTGGTTCCTCCATGAAATCTTCAGGAGGTCAAGAAGTGAATGTTGTAAAAATAGTCCAACATCAATACTACGATGACTTCATATTGGATTATGACATTGCCTTGATTAAGGTCAGCCCTGAAATCTCTATTGATGATGCCTCACCTGCTGTTCTTCCGGACATTGGAGCTAGTTTTGCCGATGAGGGTAATGTAACTGTCGCTGGGTGGGGCTACCTCACTCAAAATGGCAGTGCCCAGACAGAGCAGCTAGTAGTTGATACAACCCATGTCATCAGCCAGGAGGACTGCCAGAACCTTTACTATGCTCCAACTATTACCGACAATATGTTCTGCGTTGGTGAAACTGAGTTTGAGGGGAATGGTGTTTGCAAGGGTGATGACGGTGGTCCTGCAATTGTAGATGGGATTCTAGCTGGTGTTCTCTCTTGGGGGCTCTTCTGTGGCGATCCGCTTTATCCTGGAGTATTTAGCAGCGTGTATGTTTTTAGAAGTTGGATTCAAGAAAATACGGGTTTATAAATGTTATTGGTCGTGAATTGTTTATTAAACATAAAATACCTACCTATAATATTACCCTTTTATATTAACAGATAGCACTAGGTATATAGTGTTATTTCAATAAAAACAACCATCGTATATGCATTTGTATCTTGTAAATTTATGATTTACTAAATATACATATGCTATGAAGAAGTTACAAATCTCTATAAAATTCTCGAATTGCGTTGAATATTAAAAATACTGGTGTTTTTTAACCGACTTCAAAAAAAGGAGGAGGCTCTCAATTCGGTTGTATTTTTATTATGTTTGTTACCTCAGAATATCCGTCATTTATTAATCAATTTTAAAAATTCTCTTTTTGTTGGAAAGGGGGTATTTTCAAGTGGTTCCCATTTTAGTTTTATTGGCAATGACCGTGGAAGATATACTGGGGAACTCACCCGATACATCAGAACAAATGGCGAGTGCACCGGTCACAACCCTAATTTATAGATATTTAAATTAATTAAAAAAATATTTTCATATCAAATTGTGAAGATGATAAACAAAAACACTCGGAGTAGTTTCCACAAACACCAAAACACTTTCACTTCGCTCGACGCGCGTTTCGCCAACCAAGTTGGCATCATCCGGAGACGATTAAAACTGAGTTAGTTTTAATCAGTTGAGTTGATATATATATATATATATATATATATATATATATATATATATATATATATATATATATATATATATATATATATATATATATATATATATATATATATATATATATATATATATATATATTATATAATTTATAGATATTTAAATTAATTAAAAAAATATTTTCATATCAAATTGTGAAGATGATAAACAAAAACACTCGGAGTAGTTTCCACAAACACCAAAACACTTTCACTTCGCTCGACGCGCGTTTCGCCAACCAAGTAAGTTGGCATCATCCGGAGACGATTAAAACTGAGTTAGTTTTAATCAGTTGAGTTGATATATATATATATATATATATATATATATATATATATATATATATATATATATATATATATATATATATATATATATATATATATATATATATATATATATATATATATATATATATATATATATATATATATATATATATATATATATATATATATATATATATATATATATATATATATAGTTTATATATATATAGATATATATATATATATATATATATATATATATATATATATATATATATATATATATATATATATATATATATATATATATATATATATATATATATATATATATATATATATATATATATATATATATATATATATATATATATATATATATATATATATATATATATATATATATATACTCCAACACTTGTAGTGACTTTTATGACATCAGTTTTTGACGGAACTCCAACACTGAGAAATCCTCAATGAAGGTGAAAGAACTTGTACAACTTCTAAGTGGTTCGTTTCCGTGTGTATGTCCAGATATAGCACTGATGGTAAGTATATCTTTCTTATTATTCGTCTATTTGCTTATTTCTCTATGTAATGAAATGCTATAAACCCAAGATTACTTTTCACAAAACAAATATGAATAGCAAAGTTTTAATAGCAAAAAATTATATATATATATATATATATATATATATATATATATATATATATATATATATATATATATATATATATATATATTGCTATTCATATTTATGTGAAAAGAAATCTTGGTTTTGTAGCAATTCATGACGTAGAGAAATAATCAAGGGAAGACACACTTACCAGATGTATATCTCGACATATATACGGAATGAATCACTTAGATGTTGTACAAGTTCTTTCATCTGCATTGAGGATCTTTAGAGTAATGTACGATTTGTTTTATTGATCATTTATACTATTAATACTTCATTTAAATTCTAGTATAAATAATGTATATTCTAGTATAAATAAAGTTAAGACGGCAGTTCCATAAGGTACAGTCTCCGGACCTCTGCTTCTTATCTTTTCTATCAACTGACTTCTCATATAATTTAATGGAAAAAAGTAATTTTGAGGAATCATGCATTTCTTAAAAACATTTTAAGATACAACATAGCAGTTAATGTATGTATACCGCTTGTTTGCTTTGTGTAAATTCAGGACCACCAATATTTTTCATATGCGGTACAATTTAATTTAAGAACTTTTTTATTAGTTGTAGGTATATATTTTGTTCATATTTCCTTTAAAAAAATGCATCCTCACGACGGCACGATTCTTGGTCATGGCGTACTTGAGCTGGTTGAGATTTTTTTCTTTCTCACAATGGCAATCCACTTTTCTCTTTGATTGTTTTTTGGAAACAATATAATTCACACTGGCAATTTTTATATGTATTTTTTCAACTGATAATACAGCATTTACTCCAATGTTCCAACAATGATCTTATATGTTATAAGATGTAAATATCGTGAATCAAGTGAACGTTAAAATGCAAGACCGCCTTAAAATTCATCGCCTCTCCGCAGCTGCATGCATGGTGCCAATAATATCCAATCTTGCGTCTTCCATTCATTCGAAACATGTAATTTTACGTAAAATTACGTGTTACAAATTAATGGAACAAGAAAGATTGAATATTATACATATTATTGGATATTTTTACCAGTTTGGAAACCAGAAACTGTTCTAAATATCTGAGGGTACAATTAAGTTCCAAATGAGACTTTCCGAAAAATTTTCAACCTTAATTTGTTTTTAGAATTTTCCCTTTTGACATTAGGCAACATTACCATCAAAATACCATAAATGATCACGATATTTTCAGATGTTTGTGATGTCGTACGTCCTACTGATTACATTACATTAAAGTAAATTAACAACTACATTAAAGTAAATTTCTATCATTAAAGTAAATTTCGAAACAACTTAAATTTATTTTTACCCTTTCTCATGGCGGTACCATATCTCTGAATTGTCATCATGTATTAGGCCACCAAATTATTGCAAGTTACAGGATCTTTGAGTTTGAGGGTTATTCAGTCTATGTTCTCAGTACACCTTCATTATTTTCTTTGGCTTCCTTCATCTTCTGTGTTGACACTATTAGTTAGGTTAGGATCTCAAATTGACGGGGGTTCCTATTTTAAAAATTAAAGTATTGTTGTCTTATGGGGCCTGTTAGTTTACAAGCGTCTGTAGGCGTGATAGAGTGTCTGTTAGTGAAATAAGTTATAGCTCTTTCGTTTGATATGCAAACTAATGGAATGCGGTGCTCAGTCGCGCACGCAATAGGGAACCTTCCCATCTTTTTTTTATCTCGTGCCTGAGCGAACCGTTTCAAACAGGTTCAAAGTCGTGATGCCACATCCTACAATTTACAA
>CAXKVY010010752.1:0-30268 GCA_964058915.1 Tetropium fuscum
CCGAACTAAAAAATTGTGTTTAACTACCGATTGACAAAAAATATTTTATTGTAAAAAAGCGCATGATATCTATAATAATTGTTATAAATATTTCATTGATATCATGCACCCCACATTTTTATATATAATAATTTAAATCATTTAATAACATAAAATCATTTTTTGTCACTCAGTAGTTAAACATTATTTTTTACTTTTTAGTCCGGTTTCCCTTTAAAATGTGTTTTTTTTAGTTTTTTGAAACCATAATTTATTTTTTACTTTCTAGATGTCTTTTTAGTTTTTTTAATTATACTAAACTAAATTTTTAACTATAAAATTTAAAAAATACTGTTTGCGTTCAGAACGTGGCGGGAGTCAGTTAAATTAACTAACTTTAGAGAGTTGTGTGTATGCACCACGCCCGCTGTAAGTACCTACTTAGAAACGGGTTATAATATTGCTAACACAATGATTTTTCGGGTGCTACCGCGTTGAGAGGTTGTTAGGTATTACATAGGATTTTTTTTAAATATTTAAGTATTAGAAATTTAACAAAGCTTTAGCTTGCAGCCCTGACTTCAATCCAATTAAACATCTGTGGGAACAACCTCAAAAACGCATTCGTCGTCGACCTGCTATACCCGACAGTCTTCACTATCAGCGAATTC
Source organism: Tetropium fuscum (assembly GCA_964058915.1). Classification (NCBI taxonomy): domain Eukaryota; kingdom Metazoa; phylum Arthropoda; class Insecta; order Coleoptera; family Cerambycidae; genus Tetropium; species Tetropium fuscum. The sequence continues at coordinate 651 of CAXKVY010010752.1, forward strand.
AGGAAGAATTTGATGCCATTCCACAAGAATTTATAACAAATCTTATTGATTCGATGCCACATCGACTGAATGAAGCTATTGTGAAACGAGGAGGCCACACTAGATATTAGCCCATAAAAATGTATTTATCCTTGTTTTAAATGTTCATGTTTTTGTTAGTTTTCAGATTAAACTTATGTTTTGATGATTATTTGATTTGAATTGGCATTTTTTATTTGACAAGCGTTGACAAACTCTTAAATGTCGTATTTTAACACAAGTCGTATTCGTTTCGATTATTTACAAGTAAAAATTTCTGTCTTCAAAGCCCTTTGTCCGAGACGTTCGTTTTAAAACAGCATCTCCAATAACAACAGAGATATATATGCCATGAAATAAGAAACAAAATATTCAGAAAAGATTAGGCTACATACATATTCCAGTTGACAACAGCTACTGTAGCTGCTGCGCCCCACAGGATACAAGCTTCGGATGTTACAAACTTCGGGAAGAAAACTTCGTCTAATTATTGCACTCCGTATATGCTCAAATTCAATATACAATGTAGATTTAATCTAAAAGTAAATGTATTCATGTACTGGATAATAATTAAAACTAAATAAATATAGTGTGCATATACTTTTAGATAACATTTATTTGTATATAAATAATATTTATTTCCTCCGACACGATATATTTGTAAAGGAAAAATACTTTTGTAATATTAAAAACTTATCTAGTAAATAAAATAGGACCATTTTGTACAAGAATTTAGTCATAATTAATGCTAAGGAGTTTATCTTTCAAGCAGAGTTTTTTGTATAATAAATGTTTGTACTCGTTAAATAGTTAAATACTGCTACACAGTAGTAATGGTCTCATATATACCCATCATAAAATTAATATTTCTCTGAATTCAATATTAATTTACTATTAATATTGTATGTTTCTCATTTTAATTTTAATAACAAGGTATGATAAATCGATTGTAAGAAGATTGGGTGTATGGTAAAGGTCTTCATGTTTTTAGAAACGAATAAGATTTCGATAATAAATTTATTAAACTCATAGTAAACTAATTGCGTGTATACTGTAAAGAGTTAATTTGGTTTGAAAATAGTGATATTAATAGAAAATATAGCATTTCTTTGCTCTAAAGTAATTATATTTTCAACCAATATACATAATATATTGTCAAAAAATATTTGTTTATAATTAAACTATATAATTTTGATTACCTCAAATCAGTTCTTATTTAACATTTAAGTGACGTTTGTTGCGCCGTATTTAACATAATTGATTTAATATTAACGGATTATATTAACATCAAAAATGTTTCTCTCAGTGTATAAGGTTATTTAATTATATGCCAAAAGACTTCTAGAATAATCTAAATAGAAATGTTGCAATAACGAAATATTAATAAGTTAATTTATCCTTTGTCCTCTGAGCTATGATTTCTACCAAAGTTTATTTCTACTAACTGCGCTGTTTTTCTCTACTTTTTTAAATTGTTAAACACATATTTTTTGTTAATGCAGTGCAATTTGTCTCATTGACAATCCATCATTTGCTACAGCAATAACAGCATTACAAAAAAAATTATATAAAAGCACTAACTATTTTATTTCGGCTAGGTACTCGTTAAATATTCAAATAGAGACAGATTTACATTAGAAAAAAATAGTTGTCATATTTTTTCTGCTGTGTCTCTCCCTCTCAGCGACGAGACATAGTCGGTGCGCAATAATTTTACAGGTGCTGTTATATTAAGGAATAGTACCTACAAACTTATTATTACTATTAATTTTTATTATCAATAATACTTCCATATACTTATTACATTATTGCATTGGCTTGAAAAATAGACAAAGTAAATTTTGAAAATAAGGGTAAATCGCTGTTTCACCCCACGAGCTGCCAGTGCCTGGAGTGCCGCCTTGCGTTTTTAAACATTTTCTAGTTATATTATTTTTATTCAGAATAATTGTCGATTGCTGTAAACGATAATTAATGTGGTCTCTTCGCACTTCTGGGATCCTTATAAATCAGATGGAGATACGCGGCTGTTTTGCAGACCTACAAATCTGACGCAGATCCCTGCTGATCGTGGAAGCTACTACCAGAATAGGCAGAATAACGCTGAATTTATCCAATGTATAAACCAAGTGGGCATGGCAAGTGAGTAGGTACAATGTAAGCGCAACTCAACGTATTTTATTTTACTACATACCTTTATTAGTTTCGTAAGCGTTATTTTATTATAAACATTGTAAATGGGACTTCCTTCCATGATGACGAAACATCCCACTTCCATTTTTTTTTCGTATATTTTCTATTAAATAAATTAATCTAATGAAGATTGATAAGAAATTATTTTCTAATGGCCATTTTAGTTCTATTTAACCTTATCTTTTTTAAAAGCTTTAAAAAATTTGCCGTATGAAATTAAATCACCGAGAGAGAGTACCAATAAAAAATTAATAATTGATTTTTTTCTCACTATTTTTCTATATATTTTTAAGGTTGAATGACCTCTAAACTTAGAAATATATAAACACTATTATTTATTAATCAATATAAAATACATATAAAATCACAGTAAAAACAGTAAAAAATATATAAATTCATAAAAATTAAGTTTCTGTTTGTAATGTCAAAATAACGACTTTTTCCTTAATGCATATACGATTGTATATATGTTTATTCTATACTTATAACAAAATTTTTTCAATTTTTTGTCTGTCTGTCTTTTTGTTCCGGCTAATCCCCGAAACGGATTTACCGATTTTGACGGGACTTTAACAGGCAGATCGCTGATGTTATAAGGAGTAACATAGGCTACTTTTATTTTAGAAAAAGAATTAGTCCCGCGCAAAAAAAATAAAATATATGAAATTGTGAACAAAATCCGATCTCCGAAACGGCTAGACCGATTTTGACGGGACTTGGGCTGATGTTATAAGGAGTAACTTAGGCTAGATTTATTTTAGAAAAAGAATTATGGTTCAGCGCAACAAAAAAATTCAACATTCCGATTCAAATAGGGAAGTAAACATATATCCAATAAATATAATCCAATATATTAAACACTAATAAATAATTAATTAGATAATATAATTAGATAAATAATTAGATAATATCGCTACATGTTACAAAAAAACCGCTACCTCCCAACTTTTCTATAATAGTACGAGAGTAATAAAAATAATAATGGTGCACTTTAAAAAATGTTTCTTCAGAACTCTATATTTTAACCTTTTGGAAAATTTACGTTTACTTTTCTTCTTGTGTAATTGAGTTTTGTTGTTCAAAACAAATGCCCTTATTGATATCCGAATTGTTATTCATTTTAGCTGTAATTTTGAAGTACTAATAAATAAATTTGTTTAATTGCACTGGCCTATAGTGAAACTGTGGACATTATTCAGACATATTTTTTAGCCACACATTTTATGTCAGTATTTAGTATTTTAGCTGGGTTTAGAGCATTTATAAAAGGAATCTATTTAAACAATCTTGAAAATTAGACTTAAAATAATAATTGTTTTGTCCAATGTTTGTCAAACGAGATCCATATGCCAACACACACCCAGGACCATGAACGCTTGCTTATCTTATCCACGCCCAAACATTGATTGAAATTTCAAATATATTGGTAGTACATACGCACTGTGTAATTCTCCTCGAATATGGAATCTGGAATCCCTAGGCCGATAGTTATCTATTAGAACGTCCCGAGAAAAAAAATTGCCAACTCTTCTTTCTTTCTGAGGTGTGAGAGACCATGGACCATGGAAGTTTCTTCTCGAGCTTTCACAACGGTTACGAAAGGATCTTTTCGTAAACATAAATCTGAAACATAAATTTTCTGAAACATAAATCCATTTATTCAGATTGCATCATTCAGAATCAGCTTTCGTACCTAATCTAGTTATCATTAGCCGTCAGCAATTGCTGTCACTTTGACGTCGTTCTTCACTGACAACTGAATTAGTAATTATTTTCTCGTTCCGTATTACTTACTTATTTAGCTCATTATAATTTCAACGTAACTTACATTCGCACACTAGCTTCGGGCATATATTTTGCCCTAGCAGAATTTTTGGTTTTAGTTATTTATTTGAATTAAGACGGATTGTCGATTTTAATATTGTTATTTACTCAGAAATCATGATTTTTATTTCCATTATTTATTAGTTGATTCACAGCCCTAAAACCTATTATAGTGTGTGCACACATCATAGATCCAGTACGAGTTCCTAAGCAATTACAGGTAAGAGTTTACAAGCGTTTACTATGTTTTATTAAATACTGGAATGCTTGCGGCCTCCGAAGCCACCCCTCTCGTAGAGTCACATATTCATTGCTAGATCGGGTCCAGCGGGCCTCAAGTACCGTTGGTGGCGTCCTAAAAACGACATTTTCAGTAAAAAATTTTTTATCTTCCGTATACTTAGAACTCGACCACTTCGACCATCTAATCAACGAAACAATAATGCAAAAATTTCTTTGACAAATTAAGATGGAAATTGAAATAACATAGAAACAATAACATAGAATTTTCATAACGTAAAAGCACCATATTCCGAAGTATGCTGAATCGAGCCCTAATCCCGCCCTGTTTCCTAAAGCAAACTTTGTTAGGCAATTTCTTTAAACTGACGGCAATTTCTTTAAACTAACAACGAATATCTAATCTGTTTATTATATTGCACAACAGGGCCAAATTGGTGGGGTAAATTTTTGGATCTTATTTGAATTTAGTTCCGCCCGGGTCAGTCTACATATGTGTCACAGTGAGTGACGAACGTTTGCATCTTGGTAAGTAGATCGATTGAAATGATTAAAAATATTTGAAAAATGAAAAGTTTTTGTTTATCCAAGCGGGTGGCATTTTTCTTTTATGTGAAGGAAATCGTTTTATAAATAATTTTTTATTGGTTTTGGTTTATTATTTTGGCACAAACGTGTACAAATACATTAAAAAAAATATGTTTTAATCAGGGCTTGTCTTTATTACCAGAGCTAATAGTGGGAGCGGCTCGTGAGAAATGCTGGTACTATTCGGCACTTCATATTAGAATTGTGCCACTTCGTACACATGTTCCCATGACCTATTGGAGTGATTTGAGTCGCAGAGCCGGAAGTTCCGTCCCTTAGGATTGAAAATGGCGCCAATTTTTAAAATTGAGGCTAATTTAAGGCAATATATTTTTTTAGAGCGGTTTTTTACATTTAAGGTGTCGTTTTCAGGGTTCTCGAGGGAGAAAATGACAAAAATAATATTCAAAATTATTTTCCTAGTCAGAAACATGTTTAATTTTTTATACCTAGGTCGATTTTATGATATACCTTTAACTTCACAAGATTCAAAAGTTGTGACCGATTTTTGCTCATGTGTAAAGCCATTGAATCCAGTTTACTTGAGGATATGGCAATATTACTTTTAATTTGTTTTGCTTAGTTTTTTTAATTTGTGAGTCTCCGCATTTATCTGCTTTTCCTTCCGTCGCGTCGGCTGCGCCGGCGCCGGCCGGTAAACGGCCGCTAGTAGTGGGAACGGCCCGCGGACATAAGAGCGCAACAGTGTGTTCCATGTCTTGAAGAAGAGTGCGCGTATTACGGGTATTTATTGTGTCTATATCTGTTTGTATATCTAAATATTAATTTTAGTGTTGTATTATACGTAAACTCTGTTTCTTTATCTTTTCTGATTTGGGTTTCCTATCAATTCAGAATAAAAGCAGTGTGGCGACAATTTAGTGTGCAGTAAAAGTACGTATTCATTCAAAGTACATAAGAACGATTAACAGACAATGTCGAAAGGGCGAAAAGACGTAAAGGTGGTGGCTATTGCTTCTTTACCAGCTCTAGTGCATGATTTGGATTGGTCATTATGTTGCCTATGTCAGTCAAAAGATGTAGTGGGCCTTATCTGTCCAGCAAACAACCCAAACCCTGAACTGAGAAATGCAGGTTATATATCTCTTGGTGAAACTCTGCAGGACCTGAGGGCATTGGAGCATATTTTACCATCTACAATGAAAGTAGACAATCTTGATGGTGGTTCTGGTATCTCGCAGACTCTGAGAGAAAATACTGCAAAATATCACCAGAATTGTAGATCTCGCCTGAAAAAATTGTCTCGCCTGAAAAAATCCCTGGCAGTAGCAGCCGCAAATGCTAAAGATGGGCACAATTCTAGTGGTGAAAACAGTAACACAGCTCGTGTCACCCGATCATCAGTGCCCCTCGCACCACCGAAATCCATCAAATGTTTTCTTTGCTTGGAAGGGGGAAAATGGAAAGGGGCGCTTTCCATTCATAGTGCATGTACTGATAAAGTTATAGAAAAAGTAAGGAATTGTGCCCACATATTACAAGAATCCAAACTTTTGGCGACTCTCAGTGCCGGCGATATTTTTGTTCAAGAATTGAAATACCATCTGTGCTGTCTTCAGGATTTATATAATAAATGTAAAGTTACAGAGAGCGAGCCAGTAACTGGTGTGGCGATGTGCGAAGGCATGGCGTTCGCAGATCTTATAAGTTTTATGCAAATGAAACTAGATAGTGAGTCGATTGAGTTTTTGAGATTGTTTTTAAAGTTCCAGACCTAACAACTATGTACAGAAACAGACTGGCTGAACTTCTAGGTGTTCCACGTGAGGAAATAGCCCAGCCTCAGACAACCCGTTTCCGGAGAAAAATATTGTCATATTTACCTGAACTTCATGAAATTAAGTCCGGCAGGGAGTATGTTCTGGGAGTACTTGGGGATGGACACGAGGCAAAGTCGGCTGGGAACCAAACTGGACCAAAGAGGCACAAATATGGAAAGAGCTCCCAGCCCTAGGAAAATGCGGCTGCAAGTCAACTTGTGAGACTATGAGGTGCTCATGCTTGCGCAACGGCTTTCCGTGCACCCTACAGTGTTCTAACTGTGAAGAACACTGCAAAAATCAGAGGCAAATAATATATGCTTATTATAAACATCACAGCGTTTTATTTTTAATTATATAATAATATATTTCTTTTATAGCTCGACTGCAACAGGAGATTTTAGCGATGATGAAGCATTCCCAGGTGATTTTTTACTTGCAAACACGGTTCGATTATTCACAATTTTTAGTTAAAACACGATTTAATGAATAACTTCTAGTTTTGTACTTATTTTATCTTGGCTTGTTTATTCAAAATACATAACATTACATAGAAAAAGGTCTTTAATGAGCCTTTTTTGGTAATCCTCACCCCAAAGAAACCCGGAAACGCTACGTCAACTACGAAAATCGGTCAAAACTTTCGAATCTTGTCGGACGTTAAAGATATCATACAATCGGCCTAGATATGAAAAATGAAGCATTATCTTGATACATAAATTAATTTTCGATATTATTTTTGTCTTTTTCACCCTAAACGACGCCCTAAACGTAAAAATCGTTCTAAAAAAATATATTGCCTTAAATTCGCCTCAATTTTAAAAATCGGCGCCATTTTTAATCCTAAGAGACGGAACTTTCGGCTCTGCGACTCAAATCATTCCAATAGGTCTAGGGAACATGTGTACCGAGTGGCACAATTTTAATACGAAACGCCGTTTCCACGAGCCGCTCCCACTATACGACGTATTATGTCGCCATAATACGTCGAAATAGGGATTTTTCACTGTTGTATTCAAATCAAATTTTAAAATCTATATGAACTGTAATTAGAAAAAAAATATTTGTAAAATGGTAATTATGCCTTATTTTGCATTTTAATTTACATTAAATTAAGTTTTTTTATGTTAAATGAATGTGTCCCATAAGAAATTTTTTTAATAATACCTACTATACCCACAACAAATTTTAATTTTTCAATTAAACTAAAAAAAAACTTCTAAAGCGAAATTCTTAATTTAGGTAAAAATTACGTTTAAAATTTTATTTTTATTTTTATTTTTCAAAATAGTGACAATTCTGAAATACCTTTAAAAAAATATGTCTGCATAAGGATCCGCTTTTTATGGTCCAGGATGTAATTCTGTCTTAAACGGGCATGTACCTACTAAAGTAATATTTTGGTTATTTTGATTTTAAAATATTTTGTTTGATTGTATATTGGGCCTTTGTATGCCTTTGTAGATCAAGTATGGGCGAATTACATTTAATAATAAGAACGTTTCGATATAAATTATAAAAAATAAGTAGTCAAATTTTGTCAGAGCCCTTGTTTTTGATATATATTTTTTTAAATTTATTTTAAAACGAAATTAAATAAAGAAATAAATATTTAAACAAATAAAAATACATTTTATGGGAATTTGATACTTACCTACTTATTTTTTAAGATAGACTAGAGCCGAACGAGCCATGGAACGAAATGGGATATATATTGGAGATGGCCAACTACTGTTGAGGATGTCTTCTGGTATGAAGGAAAGGATTTGACTCTGTTCCTGATATAAGTGATGATTCAATTTCTTTTCAATGATATAGATAGGTACACATTTTCAGTAGGTATTACCAAAGTTTGTTTTTACGTTTGATATAAGTAAATTCATAAATACCTTAAAAAGTGTTTTTATGTACCTAAATAGTATATTTACTTTGTATTTTTTCTTCATAAAAGAATTAATTATTTTTGAATAATGATCTTGATTATTTAAAAAAATACTTTCTAGATCTCTTTTTCTTGTATTGAATGTTTTTTGTATTACTTAGAACCATATTTAAAAAAAAATACTTTATAAAAAGATACGTCGGAATTAGGGATCTCTTAGGTCGAAATTAGGGTCTAAGTAAAAAAATTACGTCGGAATTATAATATATTTTGACATTTTTTGAAAAATATTTTTTTTTCCAAAACTGACATTAATTATTAGGTAATATATATATATATATATATATATATATATATATATATATATATATATATATATATATATATATATATATATATATATATATATATATATATATATATATATATATATATATATATATATATATATATATATATATATATAATATATATATATTAGCTTTGAAGTTCTTTGCTATTCATATTTATTTTGTGAAAAGTAATCTTGGGTTTGTAGCATTTCATTATATAGAAAGAAATAAGCAAATTAATAATTTGCTTATTATATAATGAAATGCTACAAACCCAAGATTACTTTTCACAAAATATATATATATATATATATATATATATATATATATATATATATATATATATATATATATATATATATATATATATATATATATATATATATATATATATATATATATATATATAATAATTAACAAATTCGATTATTACGATGCTATAGATATAGGTATATGATCAAATTAGAATATGCCACTGGCACCATATATTCTATTCCATACTGGCACCGCATAACAATAAATAATTAATTATCATATAAATAAATAATATAAATAAAATAACAAAACCGACCAAAAGTATGTAAGTAACCCCACGTTTAGACATCGCAATTGCTTGTCGATTAACAGGAGAACAGGTTGTGTTTAATGTTGTCAAACACGTGAACTAGCTGGCAATGGATTCAGGAAGTGTGTAATTTAATCATGTAGGTACTTGGTTAATAGTGGGTTAATGCAATTTTATTTACTAATATTTATTATAATTAAAGTTGACAAGGTTTAATCAGTGGCGGCTCGTGGACCTAATGATTCGTGAAGCATTATATAGCGAAATTGCCATTTAAACAAAAAACTATCTAAAACAAATTTTTACACAGAGCGTCTTCAATTGTAGGTCCTGTTTTTTTTTTATTAATTTTGCGAACATTAGTGCACACCGTTAGGTATATATGTTCCCAAGAAGCTTCGTGCTTACGACAGCCTGGAGTGACATTCCCACCCCCGATTTTACATCCACAATAATTAAACACGGCATACACTCATACAGAAAAGTATACAGAAGTTAACTTGTTTGGTTTTCTGAGCTTTTATGGACTGTTCTGGACTATTTTGGATATCCTCAGAGAAAATGATCATGATAAAGTAGTAATAGGGACAGTGATCAGTGATCCAGGAAACAGAAAAAATAATTACAAAATTGTTCAATTTCAGTAACTACAAAATAACAGTAACGTAGATATGTATAACTATACTATCGTTGACTGAGAACCCACACAGCGCTGCTATTCTATTATTACCTACAACGTTACAAACAAATTTAGAAAGTTTTTTTAACTATAAAAGAAAAAATACGGAAAAACGTTTTCAAATAGTACCTAACACAAAAAATACAGTCAAAGCTGTAAAGAGGAATATTTGCAGAATGTAAATGCGAACTTAAATTTTATGTGAAACGTAAATTAATTTAACTGATAAGAATGGTTTTAATTTAATAGCTATACTTAGTTGCATATTATAGTTGTGTATTCAACGATATTATATACTATATTGATATTATGGAAATGTATAGTAAAGTAGTCGGTAGTCTAAGGAGTGCCCTTTTTTACAGTCCCTTACAATAATTATTATTATTATCATTCTCTTATTTCCCCAAGTATAGTATATAAGTTTTTAGACTCCATGTACTGACTCCACAATAAATATACATATATAGTCCTTAGTAATAAATGTAAATATTATTTTTATAAATATAATTAACCTGACATAAAATTCACATGACTGACAGGAAGTAAATATTGTCGCAGTTACGTAAATAATGTGGATGTAGTCGATTCTCACGGCGTTTATCAAAGCCGTATAGGTAAATAATGTCATTCTAACGTTATGCAACCTTTATTTATAATGATTTAATCATATTTTATCTGGTTTCCATCATACTTATTTTTTTGTCGCGATCTGGTCTCTAACAATAATTATTCCTAAGGACAAAAGATTTTTTCACTTTTCATCACAAATAAGAAATAAGGGAGAGTAACTTTTCTTAGGGATCAAATAACCAAGAAATATTTTGTGCACATTTTTAAACACATGTAAAAAGATAGTTTGTTACTATCAAACCGAAAGCAGATTAGTACGGGAGTCCCACAAGGATCGGTTGAATAATAGCTATTTATGTAACCAGTTGGGAAAAGTACTATTTTTTGTAACGAGCAGATTTCTGAGGAACGAGCGCTAGCGAGTTCCGCAGAAGGATGTGAAATACACAAAATAGTGTTTCCCAATGTGTTTCATACACGATTTTTTCTAACTTTCCCCAATTTTGTATTTTATGAGAAGAAAACTGTGAATTTTATACGTTTAGAAAGAATCTAGTAGGTTGTAACGGTGTGGCAGCTCGCCACTTTCATAGCTTGTCAGGACTAAATAACCTGCTATGAAATGAACTTGACACAACCATTTGCGTTATATTTTACTTTTCGTAACTGGTTGTGAAAAGTAAGAATTTTCCTAACGTCAAAGGGTTTTGAAAAGTCTCACTTTACATGTCAAAATTAGAAAAAAATATTGGTTTCAATTTATAATAATGTCAGTAATGTCATTATCTCAAAAAACAAAAGCCTATAAAAACATGTAATCTGCAAAAAATATGAGCCTCTTAAAAACAGAATGGAGGTGTCTTCGACTTCGACAAATATGCACTTGTTCATCAACGATTATAGACTAAACAGGATTGCTTATCCCAATAACCGCAACGTTAGACAAATCTCGTAGGCCCCCACCACGCTTTTGACGTCAGCGGATACGTACGGCGTAGGTCCATTGCCCCACCGGTGTATTTCCCGGCGTTTGTGTAGTGTGTCATTTGTACATTAACATCGTGCCTAGAGAAACCTATATATTTGGAATTTGGAATCGACCGTTGGCGCAAAAGGATGCCGGCCGAACTTAACCGCTGACGTCAGATCTTGTCTAACAACACGTGGCCGATAAGCAATTCTGTTAGTCTATAATCCTTGCTTGTTCATCTCGAAATTTGTTTAGATAACAAGAAGTTTTTAATTTTGGAAAATATACTTACTACTCTACCTTATTATATAGACCATTTCCCCTGCATGCCTATTGGAGGAGTGAAAGTGTACCGTATGACAGCAAATAAAAGCGGGTACTCAGAAACTCCTAACACTTTCCTGTAATTTTTTAGTTTTCTGCGATTAAAATTAAAATTAAAATTAAAATCCCTCTTCAAAAGAAATTTAAAAAAATATTGTCTTATAATTATTATATTATATTGTCTTATCGATAATTTCGATTTCTTCGAACTCATTCTATTTCATCGAACTTATTCTAAATATGCTAGAAATAATACAAAAAGATTGATTGTAAAAATAATAGGTATTTAGCAAAAATTTTACTTACCCTGGAATCTCTTCGATTAATGACACTAATTAATTAATTATTATTTTCAAACATTAATCAAAAACTTTAGTTCATGATTATCAATCAACCCCTAGAATTTCGTGAAAAAGCTGGAAGAGCGTTTGGTTGTCACGTTGAGGAAGTCCCGAAGATAATATTTTTTTTATATTTAATAAGTTCAGGCAATAAGGTAAGCCTTCCTTGCTAAGTTTTTGATTCCATGTGCACAGGTAAAATTAATTCCTTTGGATTCCCCGATTTTTACCATGTCTTTTGTTTATCTTGTTTTTTTACCATTTTGACCATGTCTTGATTTTTACCATGATTTTTACCATTTTTACCATGATTTTTACCATGTCTTGCCAATTTTAATGATAATTTTTTTTTGGTAAATTGTAAGTCTCTTATGCTAATTATAATGCTTCATTTTTTTGTTGGTAAATTTGTGAAAGCACAAAAAATGTTTTTTTGTTCCGAATCCCGGCTTGCCACACATTTGAATATCTGAATTCGAGTAACAGGACGACATATAATATTGGAAGGTTCTGGCGATCCATGATTATTTTTCATGTGGAAAGACCTACGCGATGGCGACGGATGGCATTTTGTAAGTTCCCAATCAGTTTAAAATTCGTTCTCTTATTCACGGTAACGGTAACTAAGCATGCATTTACATTACCACCAGTTCTAAACAATTGATGAGTTGAAATCAGTTTTAAAATCAGTCAAATTTCAAACTGTTACACCATGAGGTAGGTATTAAAATATTAAAATGGAAATAATAATTATAATTACTTTCCTGGAATAATAGAAAGCAATGTGGAAAAGTTGCAAGCAAGGATTGTGCGATTGAAAGATTGTAAACATATTTTTGTGTAAATATGCCACAGCTGGCAATTTTAGGAAATGTAGGAAGGACTCTTTGAGGGTCACAAAGTCACTACAAAATGATTTTAATACAAAATCGCATACAGATAGATATAGGAAAGGAACAAACAGATTTTTAGAAATTATGGGCTAATATAATTTTATTATTATTATTATTATATATTATTATTATATATTAATTATTATTATATATTATTATATTAATGTGAAGTGTGTTCCTGTAAATTCATCATTATTGTGTGTGTACCTTTATGGTTGTGCAAAAAAAGCTATGTCCCACCTGCCCCACGTTTTAGATATCGGAACTGATTCTCGGGCAGCAGGGCAACATGTTATTTAAGAGGTTAAGGACGTGATCGATTTTAGACTACGAGGCTGATTCATGGTAAGTTAAATGTAAATAGTATAATAACACAATAATTATTATTACTATAATTATTATTCAACTACTGGATCGATCTCTTTGGAAACAAAAGAAAAGATGTAAAATAAATGGAGACTCTTTATGAAACAAGATAACAAACAACGTCACGGTCACTCGCTTTTCCTTCAATCATACAAATACAATCAATCCCCACTGCCAAATAAAAATAATTAATAATTAATTAATGTCAAGAATGTTCCCCGCGTTTAGAACTCTTCTTGCATTTCGAGTAACAGGTGAACATGTGTAAAATGGGAGTATGTATTAAACCCACCCTTATTTAGTAATAAGTGAGTATACAACTTATAGAATTAATTGTTAACCTTGATGCCTTGATCTACTAAAATATTGCTAAATGCTAATAAATAAATGAATGAGTAAGAAAGAAATAAAATAATAAAAATAAATGAAAAAAATGTTTGTAAAAAAAATGCGCGTAGCGTTTAAAGAGCCCCTGCTTTCGCGGGTTGTAGGAGAACAGAGACTCATGGAAGTTATTGTGTAGATAAAAAATGATGGACAAGGGTCATATTTTAAGTTCAAGTGTCTAACCTTTTATTTTGAACTAGTATATATATTTTAATAAAAAAATTGCTGAATAACTTTATGACATGTAATTAATTATAATAATAATATATTTTTGGCAGTAATTCTAATGAGGTAGTTAAAAGAAAATTCCATCGTCAATCATTTTACATTTTTTTACTTCTCATGGTTTGAATTTTTGAAAGCACCGGCAATTAAATTTCTATGTATCAAGTTTGACAATTCGTCGGGTCAGTGCTTGTTTGTTCTATAAGTATGCCATTTTCTCATTCTGAAACATTCACGTTTAAAGAGGCATGCAGTTAATATTATTACGGAAAAATGTTGCTAAATTTGAGAAAGCTACATTTTAAAACTTTCATTTTCCTTACTGAATTTGCTCAAAAAATTTTTTTTCATATTCATAGGGAACAAAAAGTAAAACCAACAAAGAAAATTAGAGTTTGTTCTAGCTTACATAATATGTGTTTAACACCCATTATTTAGTTTCCAGGGCCAAGCCAAGTAATAGAGTAGGTTGTGGAGACCCAATTAATGCTTCCAACCCGAAAAACTGACTGGAAAAATGTAGTATGGAGCAAACAAGCACACCTACGAACTTATTTAGGAATAAAATTATTCCCACTTTTTCTAAATTAAACGAGATTTAAATTTCTATCTATCGATTTTTTAATGACCTGACTTAGAAAGAAATTTAAATAACGAATAAATTTATTATTGCAATCCAACTTCTACGAAAAAAGTTAAGCAAGTATGTGAAAAAAAAATAGTTATGTTGTACAATTTGCTTAGCTTATTATTTGTTTAACTTATTATTTATTATTTGGAAAAGGCATTCATCATACAAAGCGTTTAAAAGATCCGCCATGGCAGAAATTCTCTTATTGAAACACCGGACTAAGGCCGATTTTTCATTGCTCGATTGAGATAATATAGCTAACAACAAGCAACTAGAAAATTAGTTAGTTATATTTATTTTCACCGAGACTTTTTTTCACCACTGTTTTTTTAGACAATTAATTAATTAAAAACCCCGTACCAACATGCCCCATGTTTAGATATCGCAACTGATTTGCCGTTAACAGGATGCCAGATATTCTTGGAGGTGGAGATACCTACCTACTTCACGACTACCTACCGTTCACAGCGTTTTAAAATCAATGTTCGAAAAATGTTGTTAGCTGATATTGGAAATTGAAATTAAGATCTTAGCGCCAGGAGATTCGCAAACTAATCTTTGGTACATCGTTCCATAAAAATATATCAAAGTCATTAATTATATTTATATTCTATTATCGTTACTTTTTAACAGTGAATTGTCAAAAAAAATGGCAATCTGTCATTGTGTAAATGTACTACAGATTAGTTTCGCATTCGGCCGCCAGGGGTCATTTCGCCTGTCTTGAAATCCGAATTAGCAAAAACAATTTTATTTTATTTATTATAATAATAACCCAATTTTTGTCAGGTGTTTATTATATCTTTGTTATACGTGTTATCAGAGTAGGTGTATATATACCTAATATATAATGAATACGTACTTAAATGAATATACCTAGTTATTTTCAATTGACAGTCTTGTAAAAAAGCATGTATAGAAACGACACATTATTTAATAGACATTAAAAAAATACACGTAATGTTACACAGGGTGTAGGAAAATACAATGAAAATTCTGAAATTTTAACTCTGTTGCTAAGTTTAACATGTTGCTGTAAGAGGGTATAGTATAATAGTACGAAAAATGTGGGCTCTATTTCCTGAAAGATTTAAGGGTGCTATAAAAATGTTTGGATTAAAAATCTTGATATGTAAGATAATGATGGTCTTGGGACGGAATTAAAAAAATTTCAAAGAAAAGTTTCGCTTTTATCTTTTTTAAGGTTTTTATTTAACGAAACGGGGTTTAGAGATATGCATCTATAAAGTTATGTAAAATTTAATGAGGAACATCTTTGCACTGATAAAAATAACTGTTTACGAGATCAATGAAAAAAACACCGTCAAGTAGGTGCATTTTGGCGATGAATGGTTCTTCCATATAAGGGATATTCACTCCATCCACGATAGGGGTGGGAACTTTTTTGGCAATCCTTTTGAGGTTATGATGCCAAATATATAAAAACTATATAATTTTTTTCTCATAAAAATCCTACCTGTAAGATTTATGGGTACTAAAACATTAATTAATGGGTTTGTTTAATGGGTGAGTTTTACCTACCCGGATTTTATGTAATAAGGAAAAAAAAGTTTGATGTAACACAACCACCACTGTCCCATTTTAGCGTATCTTATATGATTTTGTATTATTAGAAGAACATATTGTAAAGGAGGTATCACATGGCTGTTAATACAGAAGTATGTAAATAAATTTCAAAATTAATAAATTAATATCCTTTTATTAATAAATTAATATCCACCGTACGTAAACACAAAATTACATACATATAGCAAAGTTATTTAGTAAACTTTATTCACTACTTGTATGAATTGCATGGTCCAAAGAAATTTTGTATATACACCTTTTCTAAAAAGTATGTGTAGTTCAACGACCGGCAACCCTGACCTACACAATGTTTCTCATGGGCGTAGCCATTTTTTTTTCTTGGGGGTTGAAAGTAGAAGGTTTTTATATGCATATTTCAACACCACAGTTGATATTGAATGCAAGTTTCCACACCACTCATGAAATATTGCTTTCAGCGCGTTACCATTTTTAGTGGGTGGTTCGCCAGTAGCCATTTTTCCCACAAGAAACAAAAATAAATATGAAGCCGAGAAAAATAAATATGAAGCCGTGAAAAATAAACTTTAAAACGGAAAAATAAAATAAATATATATTCCAAAATAGAGCAAAAAAATTCTCAACAAAAAATAAAAATATCTTAATACCTTACACCTTAATACATTAATACCTTAATACTTACCTTAAAAACGTGTAATTAATACCACTATTTTCTATGTCACTATTTAATAATATTATAATCACTAATATCAAAATTTTCAGTCACATTCCACTTCATCTTCACTGTCGCTATCAACATTTCCAATATTAATCACAACGCATTGTGATTAATGGCTTGGTCAACCGCCAAATCCACATCCCACATTATCTGTTCCTCTTTCATCACGTGATTAATACAATTCTGCCAATTCTACCTGCAGTGACATTTTCCATTGCTCCTCGAAGATCTCTCTACGTCAGCTAATTTAAAAGTCTTACTCTCGCCACTTCCCCTTTTACTTGCGCCCAGATCAATTCAATGGGGTTCAATTCGCAGTGATAAGGATGTAATCTCAACAAAGTGAGTCCATGCGTCAATGTCAGTTCATCCACTGCCAGTTTCTTATATTTATGGGCATGGCCCTTAGCAACTTGCAATAATTCCGCCTTTAAGTAATTTTCTTGGTAGGCAATGCCGTTTTCTGTTAACCATTCTTGAATTTTTCTCTTTCTCCATGATTGTTGGGGTGTTTGTTCACATTTTCGGCTATGATAAGGCGCATTATCCATAACCACGACACTTCTTGATTCCAAATGCTTAAGTACGCCGGCAAACCATTTCTCGTATACTTCGGAATTCATTTCGTCGTGGTAATCTCCGGTCTTCTTAGATTGAAATATCAATTCCCCATTACGCAAAAATCCACTATCACTTCAAATATGCGTGATGATTAAACGCTGACCTTTTCCAGACGGCATTTTTAAACCAGTGGTCCAGTCTTTAATCGCAGGTTGCCGTGCATTTTTCACGTTTCCATCCTGCCAGATTCTCTTCACAGTATGTCCTTCCTTGTCCCATGTTTTGTCTGTGTAATAAATTTTCCGCCCTTCGTTTCAAAACTTTTAGCTGAAATTTAGTTGACAAAATTTTCATTATTATTGGATATTTTTTCTTATGCCAATAAAGCATCATTTCTTGAAGGCCATCTAGTAAGACATAATTTTTTAAGAGTAATTTTATGTTTTTCAGATGAATAGTTATTTAACATTTATTTATTTTATTATTGATGAAATAAACAAGAATTAAAACAGGATTTAGTGAACAGTTTTAAGTAAAGTATTAACTTAATTTAATTCTTTTATTTTAATGCGGATAAAATTTTCCCATATTTTGATTACGCGCTGTTGGGGCCCTCTAACTCGAAGACCATGTATCATTGATATAGCTGGTATAGCGATAGCTACGCTCCTGCTAAACACAAATATTTTGATGTATATTCTAGGCTACATTTTTCTACTCATATCTATTATCGCAATTTCGAAAATGCTACACAATAGGGAAACATTTCCATTTTTTATTGCAAAAAAATGTTATAGCATACTGAAAAATAGGATATGCAAAATATGATGCCTCAATTCCCAATTATAAATTTGTTATACATTATTAAAGTCTCGCAGGCCAGCAAACAGTTTCAAAAAGGTTCAAAGTCGGGACGGGACGCCACAGTCTACAATTTACAAACGACGAGGAGACCGATTCGGTCGTCTACGGGTACGGGAGATCCCAGCAGTCGACCGCTTGATTTCATAGTTCATTCGGCCGCTTTCCGGCGCAACGCCTACCTAATATTGTAATTTGTGCCGTCACAGTTTTTTTCGGGCGGACCGCTTCGCTGTTTAGATCTCTCATACTGATCGCCCGGAATTAGGAATCTTGTTTTTTTGTGAAGTACACGTTTTATTACAACGTTACGCTATGTTTCTTAGTGTTATTTTTATATTTAAAATTTTAGTTGTTCTTAAATTTTAAAGTTTTAGATGTTCCCTATTGAAAACTTTGTTAGGCTTCTGCATTATTTTTTAATCTATATATTTTATCTACATAGTGTATTTTATCGTGTTCATTAATGTTATAACAATTATCTTTTACGTGTGGAATATTTAATCCGTTGGAGCGAATACCTTTATTATTATCAGTAAAAAGTTTAAAATAAAATTTTTACATCTTTTAAGTATTAAAACATATATATATATATATATATATATATATATATATATATATATATATATATATATATATATATATATATATATATATATATATATATATATATATATATATATATATATATATATATATATATATATATATATATATATATATATATATATATATATATATATATATATATATATAAGTGGGAAATTACGCACATTTGCAGATTGGCTGCGAATTCTTCAGGTTATTAAGAGAACCTCATATTTCTCTGACTCTAAAGCCGCGTTAGGCGAGACACATTATTAGGCGAGACACATTATTAGGCGAGACACATTAGGCATACATTAGGTATACATTAGGCGAGAAAATTCACCCCTGTTGTTTTTAAATTGAAATTATTCGTCGGCAGCTCGTGGCATACGCGTATCTCCGCGTATCTCCGCGAGACAAGCCACGAATAGGCTTGGCTCGCGCGCGTCTCGCCTAATGTATACGGCTTAATAGACTATTGACTAAGTAACTGAATAAGGAACTAATTCATTCAAGGTATTTTATTGTCTCATATGTTCAATTGTACCTTAAAAATGATAAATCCACATAGTGCTTATTGAATTTAGGCTGTAACACATATTTAGAAAATGCTGTAAAAAAATCGGGAAAAAAACTTGTCCTGAAACCATAATACACATACCATGAATTTAAGGATAATTATTTGTTGGGTACAAAATCATAGTGGGTTATCTATATTTCTGCAGAAAAGAATACGCTTTCACGTTTAAATGAGAACTAATAATATAACACCAAACACAAAATTATTGAGAACGCAGTTATTCGCAATATTCGCAGCTACAAAATAAAGTAATTATGTTTAAACTATTGTGACATTTGACCACCCATCGCGACCAATCAGTTATAATATTGGAACCCTATATATAATATACGAATACCAGCTCAGGCGAGGTAGGCGAGGCAATCATAGATTATTACTACTAGCAAGAAAATGATCTCAATTGCTGAAATTAATTAGGTATATACCATTAAACCACGGCCTCCTAATTAACTATATTAGAAGATCATTTGTTAAAAAAAACATCTTCATTAGACTGTCCAAGCTAAATGAATTAATGGATAATAATAATAAAGGTTGCTACCCAGTATCGTTTTTATAAAATGTCTGCATTAGGCTCAAAATATATTTATATAAGCAGTCCATAGTTTTCACCCCCAGCGAGGAATCAAGACTTATAACAATAACATCGCAATGATAAAAAGGTACACCTTACAACATGTATATCTGATCAGAAAAAGCTAGCTAAATAAAAAGTACTCGAATCATAGTAAAAACTATATATTAATGAATAGTACGTGTATAAACTTTACTTAATAGAATATTGAGCGCCAAATACAGAAATAAACATGCACATAATATATAACACTCGGAGTAGTTTCCACAAACACCAAAACACTTTCACTTCGCTCGACGCGCGTTTCGCAAACCAAGTTGGCATCATCCGGAGACGATTAAAACAAACTAGATAATAATATACACATAATATATGTGTCTTCCATTTGATCTTAGGTTAGGTATTAAATTCTAAATAATTCAATATTATGGATTTCAACAAGTAATTTAGTTTTAAAAAAATTACACACACACACACACATATATATATATATATATATATATATATATATATATATATATATATATATATATATATATATATATATATATATATATATATATATATATATATATATATATATATATATATATATATATATATATATATAACATATATATATATATATATATATATATATATATATATATATATATATATATATATATATATATATATATATATATATATATATATATATATATATATATACATAAAAATACTTTTTTATGAAACCAATAAACTCCATCAAATAAATATTCTAAAAAGATGTTTATCATCATTATATAATTAATCAAAATTATTATAATAACCAAAATATGAATAGTGAATAAGAATAGTGTTGTATTTGTTCATGAAGTGGTATATAAGTAATTTTTCGGCAACCATACACCAACTTTTATTATTGCAACTTTATATCGTTTTTGGATTTGCCTATATTGCAATCTTACAAATATACGAGCACAAATTATCATTCTAGTGTAAAATACGTTTAACAAAAGGACGTGCTTTGGAATGAATGTCTAATCGTTGTTGTATTTACGTGTTATATATTTTTAAACGGATATTAAATATTAAAATAAATAGTTAGGTTAGTTAGACTGAACAAAACATGATGTCGTAATTATATTTATTTAAGCTGTTATCCTTTAAACGTCAACTCAATGTAATAAACTTAAAATTAGAGATAAATTATCACACATGTAAGCGATGGGTGTGAATTTCATTGTGGCGTTTTTGGTAGTTACCGATTTATGTTTGTGGACAGATAGAGTAGCGATTTCCAGACTATTGTGTTGTTTCAATCGCATCCGGATGATGCTAACTTGGTTGGCTAAACGCGCGTCAAGCGAGGTATAAGTGTTTTGGTGTTCGTAGAAATTCAGTCGTCGTAGTCGTCATCATCCAGCCCCCTCCAGAACCGCTTTAATGCAGATAACTATCATTATGCAGATGTAGGTGGCTGGAGCTGGAGAAGTAATTCGTATAATTTGCGGTGTGTGATCGCACCGTTCTCCAGTTAGCGTGATTACAAGAATCGGGACGTATGGACGAACGGATTATTATTTGAAAGTTGTTTAGAATTCGTTGACAAACACCGCGGTACGAAAATTTTGGTTCTACTATAGTCCAGTCAATAAAATAGATGTAGAGTGCGTGAGCAGCGACCTAAGCAAATCCCTCAGAAGCTTGTTCAGGGTGCTTAGGGAGTGAACATATTAAAAGTACTGACGTCTAGGAGGTAAGCCGAAGGGGGGGGAGCACAAAGAGGGTCCACTTTTGGGTTTTTCGCTTATATGTTGAAAACCGTGCGTCGTCGGAAAAATTTTCTTATACCAAATGAAAGCTCTTGAAATTCTCTACAACCTTGTATATAATTTTTCGAATTGGCAATCGTTTTCGAGCCACGCGCACCGGAAAGGAGAAAATTTTTGAAAATATGATTTTTACAATAGTTTCTCACGTATTTAAGAAACTTTGAGAGGCCATAATTTTCCTTCTAGTGATTATCAGCACCAAATACCAATTTTAGGAGAACATACTGACAGTGCGCCAATGTTCTTGGCTAAAGATGTGACCTGGATAGGAGGGGGTCGAGCGGTACCGGCTGGTAGCCCTTACCGCCTGGTAAGGGGTAGGCCGCGCGTTTCACGTGACCCTCCCCACAAATGTGATCAGTGTCACGTGAAGTTACGTAGCCTCCCCCGGTCCTGGCTGATGGGCCCCACCGGCAGAGCCTTGCTTCTGAGCTCTTGACTTTCTTCGCCTGAGTTTGAGGGATCCTTCCTGCCTCTCACCGGGCTTGCTAGAGCCCAGCTGGGCGGCATTCAGGTTAGTATGGGTGGATGAGCATTGGAGATCACGATGATGAAGCTTGCGAGATGATCAGCTATCAGCTCGCTGGCTCCGTCGGGTAAAGTAAGAGTGTATAGTTTGGTAAGGCAGTTGGCCTCGCCGTCTATTGGATTGGGATGTTTTAGTGTCTTCTGGATCCGTTTTATTTGGTCCTGTTCTTCTCTTCGGTGTTTGTCTTCTTCTCTAGCGATATTGACGGTATTGACGATATTGAACTACTAGATATACTAACGGTGTGCTTCTCAAAAGCCCCCACCCCCAGGCTCCCGATGCGTTGCGCCTTGTGGTGCTTCCGTTTCTACTAACTTGACAATATTGTTTTAAGAATCGTATAATCGAGTTTTGTAGAAGAAATGCTATAGTTTGATAAAATTTTTATTGTTTCGTAAAAAAAAAATTGTATCGCAATAGGTATCATATATTTTGGATGGGAAGAATGATTGTTGAAAATATTCTATAATTTTGGGATAACAGTATGTAAATTACATTAATTTATTTATATGTTTCTTACCTGTAAAGAAAGCCTTTGGATATATTAAGGTCTTCATCCATGTGCTAAACGTTGTGTTTGTCTAAAAGTAAATATATCTTCATTTCTCTAAGTAGTTACATTTTTGAATTGCTGTTCTTATTATTTACATTATTCCAAAATAGTTTTATGTACAATCAATTCAATTTATTGGTCTATAATTGTATTATTATATCCTTTCATATTGCTCGAAGGAAGCTATGTATACCTAATAAAGTTATTTTCAACTAATAAGAAAAATCTGCTACCAAAGTTAATGGCCTTATCAATTATCTTATAGTGCTACAGAATTACTGAAACCAACTTGGAGACCAGTCAGTTTCAGTAAGTTTGCATGTTATCGCCACTTATTGATATCGTATTATCTTGTAATGTTGTAAAGCTAGTTAGCTTTAGCTGTCCTCGTTTATCTCGTTTGTATTCGGCAATAATGCCCCCAGATACAGCATCAGGAAGACAAAATCTCTTTGTTCTGCACGAAAATTCCCTAATATGGCAACAAAAAAATCCATGAAAGTAAATACCGAGCACAATAATCATTGTAATTTAATATCTTATGAATGTAGCCGACAATTACAAAGGAAAAATTGTTAATCTCAGAATAAAACCTGCCATTACTCTTACCTTTGGGCATATTATTACAAGGAACAAAATGCATTTAAAAAAGCAGTAATTACAGTAAGTTTAATTATCTTGCATGTCGTTTGGTATTCCGGGAATGTGGTATTATCGTACCTACGGCAATGCGTAAGTAGGTAGGTACCCGATGAAGCTTTTATTGTTTGTTTGATAGATATGCATAACATCTTAAAGATTAAATGGATGAACCCTGGATAGAAGAGCCAACGTCAAAGGAAGTAGGGGATATCATAAATAATGCACGGGATGAAAGAGAGATAAAAGACGGAATAAGCATAGTGATGATGAAGCATGGAGGTGATGGATAGATGACGATGAAGCATGCGGAGGTTATGGATGGAGATAGTGATGGTTAGAGACTGAAAGAATAAATAATGTTTGATGTGTAAACATCTATTACGGCGATATGAGGGTAAATTTCGGGAAATGCGGAGGGAAATGTGAAAGTGGATGTGACATCATAACCCATCAATTATTATCATGCACAGTACCTACCTACTAAATTAATTCAGCTATTACCTGATAGATGGCGTTTACAGCGCCAACGTCTGTTATATTTACAGCGCCAATGTCTGTTATATATGTTTTGTTAAATCTAGTATACTTGGTGCTTTGTTAAGGCGGCGGTTAG
Source organism: Tetropium fuscum (assembly GCA_964058915.1). Lineage (NCBI taxonomy): Eukaryota > Metazoa > Arthropoda > Insecta > Coleoptera > Cerambycidae > Tetropium > Tetropium fuscum. The sequence continues at coordinate 25,062 of CAXKVY010010752.1, forward strand.
CGTGCACATGATGCTTACCAATTACTTAACTAAATATAATTATCTACATGCATACGATATATATAAAATATAAAATAAAACGATTTTTTTTTAAAATTATATTTATGAAGAAAACGCATTCCGTTACCGCATACGAGATGCTTACACGTTAGTCTCGAGTACTAGCAGACACGCTCATTTTTTTAAAATTTTCAATAATTATATAAAACAATAACAGTGAGAACAAATATATCAATAAATAGCAAATTCGACGAAATGCATAATTTTATGCATTTTAAAGTTTAACATCTTCTGGATAACTGTATGCCTAATGCTTTTATATATAATATGTTCAAATAGAACAAATATAAATAGTAGACCAGGTTTGTGTATTCTAAGAATTTGAGTTCCGTCAAAAACTGATGTCATAAAACGTAACTGCAAGTGTTGGAGTATGTATATGTTAAATTCAAGTATAAATGATCAATGAAACAGGTCGTACACCACTCTGAAGATCCTCAATGAAGGTGAAAGAACTTGTACTTCTAAGTGGTTCGTTTCCGTGTGTATGTCCAGATATAGGACTGGTAAATGTATCTTCCTTATTATTCGTCTATTTGCTTATTTCTCTATGTAATGAAATGCTACAAACCCAAGATTACTTTTCACAATATATATATATATATATATATATATATATATATATATATATATATATATATATATATATATATATATATATATATATATATATATATATATATATATATATATATTAAGAAGAAAATAGAATTTAGCATAGAGATTGATCGTTAAAGTATTGTGCAAGACAATTTGGTAGGTATGAAATGACATATTATCATAGATGATTACGAATGCAAAATTATATATGTACCTATGTATTAAGATATATCAGATATAGAAGGGAAAATGATAGTATAGACTAAATAGGAAGTAGAAACTTAAACAGTAGGATAGTGTATAGTAGACATAGTGAAAGTGTAATGATGCTAAACACAAATAATTAATCGATAATTCGATAATTAAAGTAAGAAAATGTACATGACATAGACTTTATAAAAAAATTTAATCAAGAATGCATGAAAACAAAAATTGGAACCAGGGAAGAAAAAATAATAATTGGAGAAAAATTAAGAAACAGATAGAAGATAGAGATTGAGACCGAGTTATGCAGAGAATAATTAAGAGGAAAGAAAAAGGGAGGAGAGAAAAGACGGAACGTAGATCGGAAATATAAATTTGTAACCAGTTTTGCAGATTAAATAGAGCTCAAAGATATAATATTTTAGTGAAACCCATTTAGACTTAAAACCTCAAAATTTCTATAAATGTCAGACATGTCATCAATTTTATATTAGGTTAAGTAGAGGATAGAAATTTTTATAACAGTATCTTTAATATAATTTTCTCTTATCTACCATACATCCATATTTTCATTTGATCATATACATATTTCTAGAACATAGTAATCATCGAATTTGTTTGAATAAATGTGTAAATTGATATATATTATCTTTCTTTGTATTGTGGATTGCATGGTTTTCTCACAGCTTACTTCTAGATCCCACCACTGAAATAAGTACGTAGGTATATTGATTTTCTGAACATAGCCGGAGCATAAGAGGTATAAAAAGGTATACTTATATATAAAAATTTCAATAATATTTTCAATTAATCGAATTAAATTTTTCCAGTACGAAAATAACATTATAATATATATGTGACGTGTCATGGATAAATTTTAAGTTTCATAAATAGGAGGCCTCTACAATTCCAATCAGGGGTAGTTTTCGTGGAGAAGGGATGTATTTTTTGAAATAGATTTTTTTTAAATTAAATGTATATATAAGTATTAGAAATTATATTAAAATAAAAATTTGTAAATAAGTGCAGGAGAAATCAAATTTGAAAAATAAAAAAATACATAGTAAAACTAATATTTAATTAATTATTTTTATTTTTTAATTAAAAAGCATCTAAAATCGAGAGAAACAAATCATATAAATATATCACTCAGTAAAACAGAAATCACTCAGTAAAACAGAAAGCGAATTAAAAATACTTAGTTTGAAGAATTTATTTTTGTGAGAAATGTAATTATATTCGATGCCGCTTGGTTTTTGTTTTTAATTTTTAACACTGAAAAGTTTGATATCAACTTAAAAGTGTGAATTTGAATTTGAAAACGTGTAACAGAACAATAATTTTAAGTAGGTGTGTTTAGCATACTAATAGTTGAATGTAACGAGACACGGCAAAGGAAATCACAAAATATATTACCCTTGATTGTGGTTCTATTGAAATAATCACCGTGACCGATACTTCTTTCTGCCTGACATGCAGCAGTGGCTGGTGAGGGTGGGCTGCGGGGCGCCGCTCTCCCTATGCAAATGACGCTGTGCATGTAATTAATTATTATTTCATATTCATACGTTTTTCTGCAGATTCAATTTAATTAAATAAAACATTTACTTATACTAACATCTAATATACCTATATTTAATATCATACTTACAATATTTACATTTGCATTCAGCGCCCGCACTATAGACCCCGCTCGCACCAGCTATGAAGAAATCTGCCGGCTGAGTGCCGAGGCTGAACGTTGAACGCCCAGCCAGCGGCCGAGCTTCTCGTAGCAAATAGTCGGTTGCCATGGAAACGGCACGCTTCTTATTTCGCGATTTTAAACGGGTTGCGGGCGTAGCTCGACCAGCCCACTGTCGTACTCACCAATCAAACGGTTGACGTTCTTTTGTTTTATAATATTGTTCTGAAGTTGAAGGTTGAAGACAAAAAAATTAGGGTGTGTGATCTCATGAATTTAAACTTAGCTTCTCTGAATCTGACGGACAAGGTAGACATTAAAAAAAACGAACTTTCTGTGCCCATATTGAATTTAAGTTAAGTGCATTCCAGTTATAAAAGCGAAAATATAAAAAGAACACGAAAAATCGGCCATGCATATGGATACTATTGTCATCTTTCAGGTACTGGGCATAACTAATATCGCTTCTAGTTTAAGTAGTGTATATGTAGAAAATATTAGCAAGCACAACGGAGTGGTATAAAAAGAACAAACAAAATGTCACCAGCCGCCGTTTACATGTACATAATACAAATCAAATTTCATTATTCCAATTAGTGAAAACGATCAATCAATTTTGTTACATCACATCGTACATCAGCTCCCGGGAAATCAACCAAGAGTCGGGAGCTCTTCCGTCTCAGACAGAGTGAACGTCACAGGATTCATCTTACGGGTGCGTTACGAAAATAAGAGGCACCACTGACCTGACATAGACCTGGTCGCATCGAAGGACCTCCAAAATGATATTTTTGTAGTAACGGTAAAGGCAAGGTTTTTGATAGACTAATTATTGAGTGCCTATATTTGATAGACTAATTATTGTATACGCAAAGATCTAGTAAGTCTACATTTATTTGTTGGCAGACAAAATTGCTATGGTAGACATGCCGTTGCCATTCTTGTCAGAAGGAACTATGAACCAATATCGCTCGGCGTCGGCAACAACATTCTCTAAATGTTGTAACCATTTTGTGTCTTGTTTTGTCTTCTGTCTCTTGTCTTTAATTCTGCCTACGGATTTCGCGCGCCATCATGCTGGAGGTATATTTAGAGGTATTACTAAATTAAGATCACCGGGTTATGAAGTTGAAGTCACCATTGCATCTATTTTAATACAAATTTTCAACGCTGCCAAGGTGTGAAATATTAATTTCAGCCCCGGCTGAAACAATAGTAATTAACAAGTTGCAATTTACATTCACCTTTTTTTACGGCAACTCACTTATTAGGTATGTCTTGCTTCTGCTCTAAAGCCTTGTGATGACAAAGGACAAACGATCTCCCATTGAGTTATCATCGCAGAGATGTCCTGCGATGGAAGAACTTACCTATGATTCTAGTCCTCACCGCATGCCAAAATTTAGACAAAACGATATAATTAAGCACCGTAGTGAAAAGAGGAAGGGATGGGTGGCCTTCATGGCTCAACATCCGCCATGAAAGGTGAACTAGGTGATAACCAAAAGTAATATCTTGGACTGGTTGTCTCATATAATTACGATTGAACTACACATGTAACTTCTTCTGTAAGTTCCCCCCTAAAAATGCCAGTTTTAACAAAAAATTTAACCAAATCATTATGGTAGTTGTAAAAACTAGTGCTAGTAAAAAATTAAATCCAATATTGTCTACCATCTCTCCTCACACCACGCAGAAACGTTATTCATTTCATCTTGTAAGCATAAAGTCATTCTACTTTTAATAGTATCTATTGAATTTTTTGAAATTTGTGAAACTAGATGATCTAATTTGATAAGAAGTAAAACGTGATATTAATATAGGTACCTAGCTATCTGAAGCACCAAAAAAACCTTTTAAGTTAGACAATAACATATAGAGATTGAGATAAGTTATCATTGATATTCTGACCATGAACCATGTTGAACTACTGAAATTGCTTATAGATATTCGCGATAGATATTATCGTTTTTTATCACCGATAAAAATGCGTTCCTAAAAAGCAGAGTATATCTAGTAGTCCCACGTCACTTTACAATCTGTCCTGTTAGCTATAATTTGTAAGAATTGTGAAAAACATGAGTCGTTTTGGAAAAATTTCGACTGAACAAATTTCAAAAAATAGAAAAATCAATTCCTGGATTTATGGAGTTTTGTCAAGTCTGATATTACGAACTGCCAGAAATAACTATTACAAAATATAGCAGATATGTTAAAAGATTGGGCTTATAATATGAAAAAGAAAACTGGAGAATATTATACAAATAATATGCAGTTAAAACAATCTGGAATTCAACTGCCAAGATAATTCAAGAAAAAATATTACAATAGTACAATATTAAATTTGATCCTTTTACCGACAGCTTTGAAAGAAGCACGTGAGGTGCCTCAAAATATTCAGGTTCAAAATATTGGACATCATTACAATAAAAAAAAGTAATATAAGCATGATTAATCGCACCATAAGTAAACTTGTGTTGTGCGATTCATTCTACAAAAACAAGATTTCATTTTAACTATTTTATAAATACTAGAGATATAAGATATATATAAGATACAGTTGTGTGCAATTATATATTAACCAAAAGTAGGTTCAAACAAAGTATGGTTTCAATAACAAACGTCTTTAGTTCCCTCTTTAAAACTGACTTCGTTGAAA